>JASCZI010030627.1:10702-42146 GCA_036250425.1 Stylosanthes scabra | reverse complement strand
ATTTATGAAGAAAGAAGAAGTAGATGATGAAGAGATGAAGATGAGAAGCTTGTGATGAGAATGAGGATGATGAAGTGATGTTGGTTCGGCGGTGGTGATGATGGTGTTCTTTGAAGTGATGATGAACACTCAAAGTGTTCTTGAGTTGTTCTTATAAAATAAGGGTGTTTGATCTTTAATATGAAGAGAGACAGTGTTAGAAAGGTGTTTTTGTGAGTTAAATTTCTGGAAATTGTTTGAAGAAAGAGAGAGAGTGAGTTCGGATGAGTGAAGAGATTTTGAGAGAATTTGTGAGTTGTTTGAAGTAGTAAATTGTTTGTATGAATTAAAATGGATTAATAACTAAGTTAAATGTTTAATGAAAAGTGAATTAAGGCTAGGGGGAGGGAGTAGCTACGGTTAGCAAGGAAACATAGTGGAGCTCATTAGTTTTGCATTGCTTGAGGCCATGCAACCAATAGGATTAAAAAGGTGTGTAAGAAAAAGTATTATTATTTTAATCATGGTAATTTTTATGAGTAACTAACAAGTAAACCTAATTACCATGAGTAATTATTTTATTTTTGGACATTTTTGGGCTGAAGGTACACGGCTAGGGTCTCCATGCTCATATACGAATTTCGGAAAATTTTCGTTTCCGAAATTACGCGCGTTTTAGTAAAACTGATAAAAGCATGCCGTAAGACAAAAGCGTAGCGTTAACTTAGCATCATCGTCTTAGAATCATTATCATCATCGTCCAAGTCACTATTCTAATATCAAACAACATTATTTCAAGCAAGCGAAGTCAAATACGTTCGTTATCGATGTTTCGGACAAAACCGTGGCTTTAGAAAAGCGTTGCGAAAAGGCGGGTTATTACAGAGCTCCCCATGGAGCAAAGATGTTTTAAACGTTGGCCTTAACGTAATGCACAAGGATGGGAAGGCTTGGCGTTAAAAATGCCCCATGGGCGTTAAAAACACCCCACTTTGGGAGCCTTGGGCATTAAAAACGCCTCCCTTGGCGTTAAAAACGCCATGTTGGTGAGGGGTGGGGCGTGTAAAACATCTACCATGACTTTGCCTAATGCATGCATGGAATTTCCTAAAACTCTACGTGCATGTGCATGAAAATGTGATGAATATGATTAGGGTTTAGAAAAACTCATTAAGCCATGATGTTTGTGATCTCTCTTTTGCTTTGAATTCTTCATTCTCTTGATGTCCTCTTCTTTATTCCTTGAATGTTCCTCTGTTTGTGTGTGAGATCTGAAAATTAGTTGAGATGAGATTAGAATTGGTTTGATTATCATTGCTAAAACTACTAATTAAAAACAAATCTTTTTGGGTTTTTGAATGATGGGCTGCCTCCCATTAAGCGCTCTTTTATTGTCATTAGCTTGACATTGCCTCTTTTCAAGGTGGATCATGATGCTTCAAACTTGCACCCTTTGTTATGAATTTCTTCCTCTTGTTATGATTTAAAGTCCATGATAAGGGATGGAATTTCAACAATTTCAAGTCAGGTGAGAAGCTTTCCATAGTGATCCACTTGCCTTTCCTTTCTTTGAGCTTTTTCTTATGAGTTTCTTTTGGTTTCTTCTTTTTATGAGCTTCCTCTGCCTTGGATGATGGTTTTTGTTCTTCTTTTGACTCAATTATCAGACAATGAGCTTCCTTACTTGAAGTTTTGGTACCGTTGAAAATGTGAAAAATTATGTGCTCATCATGCACTCTCAATATCACTTCACCCTTTTCCACATCTATCATTGCTCTGCCAGTGGCTAGGAATGGTCTTCCTAGAATGAGGGGAGTATTCTCATCTTCCTCCATGTCAAGTATCACAAAATCTGCTGGAAGTAAGAATTTACCCACTTTCACCAAGATATTTTCTACTATCCCATGTGCATGTCTCTTTGATTTGTCATCCATTTGTAGAATTGTCTTTGTTGGTTTTACCTCCTCAATTTTGAGCTTCTTCATTGCTGACAAGGGCATTAAGTTGATGTTTGATCCAAGATCACACAGTGTTTTCTCAAAGAGTGTATTTCCAATAGAACATGGAATCTGAAAACTTCCCGGATCTTTCTTCTTTGTTGGCAAGTTTCTTTGAATGATGGCACTACACTCCTTGGTCATAACTACTGTCTCACCTTTCTTCAGAGTCCTCTTCTTGGATAAAAGTTCCTTCATGAATTTTGCATAAGTAGGCATTTGCTCCAAGACTTCTAAGAATGGAATGTTGATTTTATGATTGGAAAACATCTCCAAAAATTTGGAGTATTGTTTTTCCTTGCTCTGTCTTTGAAGCCTTTGAGGGTATGGGATTCTTGGTTCATAAGGCTTTACTGTTGGGGTTGGAAGTGAAGGTGTAGGAACTTCTTTTTGCTTCTTATCTTCATCTGAAGCTTCTTCATCACTCTGTGTGGTTTTTTCACCCACCACTTTGCCACTTCTCAGACTAATGGTGTTGCATTCTTCCCTTGGGTTTGGAATAGTATCACTTGGGAGAGTATTTGTGAGTTTTTTAGATAATTGCTTGGCAATTTGTCCCACTTGTACCTCTAAGTTTCGGATGGCAGCTTCTTGATTCTTGAAGTTGGCTCTAGTCTCTTACATGAAGGTTTGGGTTTGTTGGACAAAAGTGGTTGTGGAGAGGGTAAGTTTCTCTAGGGCACTTTCTATGGAAGAGGGTTGGGTGGTCTTTTGTGAGTTTTGTGTTTGGATGGGGGGTGTTGGTGCTTGGTATATGTGGTTTTGTTGGTTAGGTGGGTGGCATGTGTTTGAGAAGAGTTGTGAATGTGGGGGGTTGTTATAAGAGTGGTTTCTCTGCCCTTGAGTGCCACCTCAACCAAAATTGGGATAGTTTCTCCAGCCTGGATTATATGTTTTGGAATGAGGATCATAAGGTTGTCTTTGTTGATTGCCCATGAAGTTTACTTGCTCTGTTGAAGGTTGGTCATCTTGAATGAAGTTGCATGTATTTTGTTCATGGGGTCCTCCACAAATACCACAAGTTGCATAATTCCCCACGGCTGAGACTTGCATGTTTCCCATTTGCTTTGTGATGGAATTAAGTTGCTGTGACAAGGCCTTGTTTTGAGCCAAAAGAGCATCAAGTGTATCAACTTCAAGCACTCCTCTTTTGACATTCTTCTCTGAAGAATTCATGTATTGATTGGCGGCTACTATCTCAATTAGCTCCTCAGCTTCTTCAACTGATTTCCTTTGTAGTGAACCCCCTGCAGAAGAGTCAATTAGAATTCTTGAAGTTTGAGAGAAACCATCATAGAATATTTGAAGTTGCGACCAATCAGGGAACACATTTGTTGGGCATTTCCTAAGCATCTCCTTGTATCTTTCCCAAGCATCATACAATGACTCACTATCCTTTTGAGCAAAGGATTGTATGTCATTCCTCAATTTAGCTAGCTTCCGTGGGGGGGAAAGTTTAGAGAGAAATTTGTTGACTAGTTCATCCCAAGTAGTTATGCTTTCAATAGGTTGAGATTGTAGCCAATGCTTTGCCTTGTCTCTCAATGAAAAAGGGAAGAGCCTCAATCTAATGGCATCGGCAGTGACATCATTGTACTTTAGAGTATCACAAAGCATCAGAAAACTTGCAATGTGTAGGTTTGGATCATCTTGAGGGCTTCCACTAAATTGGTCTTGTTGGACAAGTTGGATGAGAGAAGGCTTCTATTCAAAGTTGTTTGCTGCCACAGTAGGTCTAACAATGCTACTTCCAACTATTAGTGGTGGGAATAGTATAGTCACCAAGAGTTCTCCTTTGATTCCCATTGAGATTGAGGTCATCATCATGATTTTCATTGTTCGTCATGCTAGATCCTTGATGAGAGATGTCTTCTAAGGTATCTCTTTGAAGTCTAGATTGCTTTCTCAACCTACGAAGGGTCTTTTCAATTTCTGGATCAAATCTTATAGGTTGCCTGTTTCTATTACCCTACATGCACAAGTAACACAAACAAGCAACAAACAATGGGAATTTCCAACTTTAACAGAGAAGGAAACTCCCAAATTAAAACAAAATAAAAAGGTCTAATTCAACTAGGTTTATTAGATTTATATTGTTGGTCGCTAATCAATCCCCGGCAACGGCGCCAAAAACTTAACACGGATTTTGCAATCCGTGAATTCAGCAAGTATACCGAATCGTACAAGTAATACCATGGTGAGTGGATATCATTCCCACGAGGATTGAGGGATCAATCAATATAATTCAATTAACCTTATTGACTAGACAAAATCACAAAATAGAGAGTTGTAATGCAATTTATGAAACCAAAATAGTGAAGTAACAATGTAACGTGCAAGTAGAAAGTGAGATTGAGAAAACAGTGAATGGAAGTGTTAAGGACTTGGAGATGTTTTACCCTACGCTACTAATTCTTTGTTTCAATTTCTTCTCTAACAAGTATGATTAAATTCCCAACGAATCCTAATTAACTAAATCCTAATCTCTTAGCAATTTAGTTTCTCTAAACCTAACCAATTATTAATCTCTTGATTAATCAATTAAGAAAAAAAGTGAAGCACAAAACAGATTCAATTTCTTATTAGAATTTAATAGTGATTTTAGATCAAGTTATATGTCACGTAATTAACCTATTTCTAAACCTATTGATGATTCTAACAGAGTGAAAGTTGCATTAGTTATTAAATCCCTATCTCTAGTTCAATTAATAAGTAATGAGAATTAAGTCTCAACCCTTGTTATGATCAATTAAAATTCTCTCAAACCTAATTAATCAAAACACATAGAAGAAGAATACCTCTCAGTGATTCAACTCCTTAATGAAGAACAGATAAGCTTAATCCTTGAATTATAACCAATACTTGAAATTGAAGAAAATTGAAAACTTGAATTAGTAAGCTATGCCGGTATGAACAAAGCTTCTCATCCTCAACAATGGAGTTTAGCTAGACATAATTCTCTGAAAATAAACTAAAATCTACGGCTATGCTAAGGTTCCAAACCATAATGGTTTAGAGACCTTTATATAACTAATTATCTTATTTAAAATCAAAATTAAATCAAATCAAATCCAAATCAAATCAAACCAACTAATCTAATTTCTATCTTATCTCTAGAGAATCTCACTAATTACAAATTAATCCCTTGATTTAAGCCTTTGATTTAGCCAATTACATCTCCTAATTTTCCAACCAATTATCCACCAATTAAACCATTTTCAAATGCACTCCCAGGACCGTCACGATTTTGGGGCGTGTAAAACATCTTCTTGGATGTTCTACAGGCCCAAGTATTTGCAAAATTGCCACCTAAATTTGAATCTCAACTATATATATATATATACCGTTTCGAAGCTCTGGATGTTAGCTTTCTAACGCAACTGGAACCGCCTCGTTTGAACCTCTGTAGCTCAAGTTATCACCATTTTAGTGGGCAAAGGTCATGTTGTGGCGTTTTTTACACGCCCACTCCTAATTTGCCTCCTGGGAGTGGTTTCAAAATTCCATAAAATTCATCCATTAATCCTTTGATTTCATCTAAGTGTTTTGGCTTGTCTTTGATCAATTCTTCTTCAATTCTTTTTCTTCTAAATCTCTATTAATCTTCTTCAATTCCTGCAATTATCAATGAATTCAAATACTCAAAGCTATGATGATAGAAAGTGATCATTTTGATTGAGTATTAGACTAATTATCTCTAAATTTGCAAGAAATGATTCATTAAAATCACTAATGATGCTCTTGCATCAATAAGTACTTAAGAAGTGACTTATGTCCTTGGAAAAATACTAGTACAAGCATTTGAGTCATTTATATTCAAAGTAATTTACCTTTCCGCAAAAATTTATCATTGTTGTATAAATACTCAATTCACCCCCCTCTTGAGTATTCGTGTTTATCGACTAACACTGCTAGTTTTGCTCCATGTAGTTCTGCTGGAATTGTTGAAAATCTGCATAAGTCACATATTGAGGCTGTTGGTCAAAGTTCTGCTGCTGCTGGTGATCAAAGTGTGGATGCTGCTGCTCAAAGTAAGGGTGTTGCTTTTGTTCTTGCTCAACAAAATTCTCATTTTCTGCCTCATTCTCAGGCTCATAATGAGGCACATTTGTGGATGATGAACTCTTGCCACCCTCTAGCCAATGAAACAAGTTCTGGTTTTCTTAATTGAATTGGCTTGGGGTTGCGGCCTTTACCCATCTTCCAGCTTGCTCCTGGTATGCACAAATCTCTAAGCACTGCATCAAGTTGTTGGTCATTATTCTGCCGGTTGTCATAATTATTCTCTGCTCCTGGTATGTCCTCTTTGAACCTCATTACTCTCCTTATATTGGCTGGAGAGAAATCAATCTCAACACCTCTTACATAGCTGGTGTAAGGGTGTCTATCAAGGCCTTCCATTTGTTCCTCTGACCTTGCTACATTTGCATAGAACTCCCGGATCATTGCTTTTGCTATCTCTGATCTGGGACTTGCAAGCCTTCTCCAGCCCCTTCTTAAAATTTATTCTCTTACTTCAGGGTATTCGCCATCTTTAAGGTTAAACCCCACTTCAGGAGTGATCTTCTTTCTGCAAACTGTTTCTTCATTCAGGTTTTGATTGAAGAATGTCCTGAAGCGGTGGTTGTCCAGAACATTTGCTTCTGATGATAATGAAGAGGCCATGATTCTGCAAAACAAAGTAAGTGAGTACACGAACTTGTAACACCAAACTTAGAAGTTGCTTGTCCCCAAGAAACAAAATAAAGGAATAAGAATGCAGAATATGGTTTATTAGTGACAAAAATAGTGCAGCAGATTTGCATAAAAGTTATGGGGCCAAGAGTGGACATAGTTGAGTATTCAAAAATGTGCAGAGTATAATGCAAAGCATGTGCAGAACATATAGTAGTGCCAATATGCAGAAAAAGTGATATGACAAATCTGCAGTAATGTTATAATCTAATGAGATTGTATAGAATCATAATATGCAGAAATAATGTAAATAAATAAGGGAATGATTTATGGTTGCAATGATATTAAACAACGATAATAATAAGGTTATAATAATTATAGTATAATCAATGGGTATTGCAGAATCAAATAATGCACTGTACATGTTTAAAGAATTTAATAAATTAAATAATAAAGTAAGAGTGAAGAGTTTCATACCAAATGGATATGTGCAGCAGAGAATAGTAATGAATAAGATGAATGAATGTGAGATGAGTTGAAGTATAGAATGGCTAGTGGCAGTCACATTAATTGGGGGGTCTTGGGTGTAGCTGCTGCAGATTATGGGCGTTGGTGAAAGGGGGGCTGTGCGTGGGTGTTTGCTGAGCGTGAGTGAGGGGTGAGAGATGGGGCAGATTAGCTGTTGGAGTGTGGTTGTGTGGATTAAATGATTTGAGGTAGGGTTTAAGGGGTGAGTGTGTTTAAATAAGGGTTTAAGAAAACCCTAATAGAATTTGGTGGTGTAAAGGGATTGGTTAGGTAGGATTTAGAGTCAGATTCTATTGATAAGGTTGGGGGGGGGTAATTTGGGTAAAGTATAGGCGTGGATTCTCAAGCTTGTAGTGGCTAGGGTCTTTGGTCTGACAGGCCACGCCCAGGCGCTAATTTTCACGCCTGGGCGTTGATAGATGAGCAGGGTGTGTGGGTGGGTGGGATGTGGTAGCAACGCTTGGGCGTGAATCAACCCAGGCGTGAGTCTGAAGGGTTGGGGTTAGGGGGGTTGGGTGGTAAGGATGAGTGACGCCTAGGCACCACTTTGAGGCCCAGGCATGGGTGGGTAAGGGAGGGCTTGATGAGGAATTTGGACGCCCAGGCGTGCAATGGGGACGCCTAAGCATTGGGGGGTTAAGGGAATGGAATGGGCGCCCAGGCGTGCATCACTGACGCCTGGGTGTGGGGTGTGTGTGATGGTGGGAAGGGGGGTTGGGTGGTAAGGATGTCGTAAGTGTGGGATGCCCAAGCGCAGGGACAGGCGCCTAGGTGTGGGGTGAGGATGAAAAGTGGGATGATGGGAAAAAATGGGAGGGACGCCCAGGCGCCAATGTTCACGCCCGGGCGTGTGGTTACAGTGTGTGTGCAGGGTAGGTATTTGGACGCCTAGGCGCCAGAATGGGATGCCCAGGCGTTTGTGTGTGCAGAATGCAGAATGCTTCCCATTTTCTGATCTAAAATGCAAGGTTATGCTATAATGCAATCTATTAACATATAAGCATGATTATAACGCAAATTAGAAGAGGATGGAGTGCAACACCAAACTTAGTTTGGTTCTGTCCCTGTAAATAAATGACATAGCCAATGCAAGCAGAATGAAAGTGCAGAGTTATGCCAATATTGACTTATTATAAACAGAACTAATGTCAATATAGTTAAATATCCAACACCAAACTTAGGAATTGACTATATAACTAGATTTGTATTTCATAAAATTCTGCAAAATTAGGTGTTCCTTTTCTCAAACCTGCAACACAACTCAAGAGGCTCATTAATCCCCTTTTTTATTACCAATTCTAAATTGCAGAATTTTCTGCAAATTCACCTCCTTATCACCCTGTAATTCTTCACCGTTTGAATCCATAATTAAATATGACATAATCTAGTTAAAAAGGATACATAAGATGGTTTTCCTCCCATCAAGGGCTCATTTAGTGTCATTAGCTTGACAAAGTTCTATTGAATTCAAGGAGGGACAGATTGGTGGAGTCCCACTTCTTCACCTAGGTAGTGCTTCAGCCTTTGACAATTCACCACAAATTTTGTCCCATCCTTGTCATTTTGAATTTCAACATGTCCATATGGCGAAACCTTTAAGATTGTAAAGGGTCCGGACCACCTAGATATCAATTTCTCGGGGAACAACCTTAGCTTTGAGTTGAATAGCAACACTTTTTGACCTGGTTCTAGTACTCTCTGCTGGATTTTCTGGTCATGCCACTTCTTTGTCCTCTCTTTGTAGATCTTGGCACTATTGTAGGCTTCCATTCTAAATTCTTCTAGCTCATTTAGTTGCTGCAATCTGTTTTCTGCTACAACTTTAGAATCAAAATTTAAGAACTTTAAAGCCCAATAAGCTTTATGTTCTAACTCAAGAGGCAAGTGGCAAGCTTTCCCATATAAAAGCTGATATGGTGACATTTCAATGGGGATCTTAAAAGCTGTTCTATATGCCCAAAGTGCATCATCTAGCTTCCTAGACCAGTCCTTCCTTGATATAATTACTGTTTTCTCTAGAATACGCTTTAATTCTTTGTTGGACACCTCAACTTGTCCACTAGTTTGTGGGTGGTATGCGGTGGCTATTTTATGCTTAACTCCATAGTTGTGCAGCAGATGCTCCAAATACTTGTTGCAGAAGTGGGTTCCTCCATCACTAATCAATGTCCTTGGTACTCCATACCTACAAAAGATTTTTTTTTTTGCAAAATCTTTATCACAACTTAAAATGGAACCCTAAAAATTAAGCTAAATGTGGAAGTGGGCTCTCTTTGAATGGTGAAAGGCTCCTCTATTTATAGATGCTGAAAACCACTGATGTGTACGCATAGAAGCTATGAATGCGTACGCATCTGTGCCGAAACAGCCTTTTGGGTGTGCCTCCCACGTATATGATGCGTACGCATGGCTCCACTGTTGCGTACATATCTGGTCCAGCAATGGCCTTCTAGGTTTTGTTGCGATCCTTTCGTTCCTTTCACTTTCTCTGGTCACTTCCGCTCCGAACTCCGCATGTTATATTCTGAAACACTTGAGCGCACACATCAAGGCATCGCGCGGAATGGGAAACAGTTTAAAACATAGTAAATATTGGCCGAAATAGCAGATATTACAATTACAGCCCTAGGGAACTACTAAGTGCAATTTTGACCTATTTTGCTAGTGTTTAAGCGATGAAGAGGTAATAATTAATCAATGAAAGCCGTAAAATAAACCGTCAGAACGGGTTTCATCACTAAGCTTGATAGCATCTGTTGTCACTCCATTGCATTTCAAGGTGTCGCATATGTGTAGAAAAGTTGCAATGTGCATATTTGGATCCTCTTGAGAGTTGCCATAGAATTGGTCTTGTTGCACAAGTTGAATGAGAGATGGTTTCATATCGAAGTTGTTTGCTTCTACTGCTGGCCTAACAATGCTGCTACCACAGCATGCAGTGCTAGGTACAGTGTAGTCTTCAAGAGTTCTCCTTTCATCATTTGGATTTTCTGCTGCCATGCTAATTTGGTCTTCTTCTTCAAATACTAATTCCTCTTGGGCAGCTTGTTGTTGCTGCAATTTTGCTTGTTTTCTTAATTTTTTTAATGTCCTTTCAATTTCCGAATCAAATTGCATTGCTTGTTTATCTCGGTTTCCCTACATGCAAGTAACTAAAACAAACAACAAACAAAAACATAGGAATTTCCAGCGTCACAGTGAAGGAATTCCTTGTTAATCCAGAAAAAGAAATGAAAAAGATCTATCTCAAAGAACCAATTAACAAAATATTTTCAATCCAAACCTTTCCCCGGCAACGGCGCCAAAAACTTGATGCGACGAAAGAGTGCACCGGATCAAGTAGTACCACTAATAAGTGGATATCGTTCCCTCGAGAAAAGGTGGATCAATCAATATTTTTAATCAATTTCTTTAAGTAGATCCAAATGACTAATCAAAAGATTAATACGAAACTTAAAGAAAGAAGCAATAAAAGACAATGCAACAATAAATATTCATTAAAGAAACAGCAATCTTTATTATTTAACAATCACTAACTATGCAATACAATATCAATAATTAAAGAAAGATTCAATAAAAGAGACAAGATCAAGGAAATGGAGATATTCGTCACTAATTTCATAAACCAGATTTTACTATTCAATTTCTGCAATTATTATCAAATCAACATGAATCCTAATATAACTAAATCCTAATCTCTTAGTGATCTAGTTTCTCTTTATCCTAATTAATCATCAATCTCTTGACTAATTAAACAAAAAAAGAGATAATACACATATCTTGATTCAAATCAACAACAATCAACAAGATTTCATGGAAACAATTAATATGTCACATATTCAATCTCATACAAGCCCTATTAGATTATTAAAGATTCTAATGCACATCAAATCACATGCTCATCTCTAAGTCACATGAAGAAACATGGAATGATTCTTGAATAGGTTTGATTGCCTATTTTCTCAAACTCAACGATTCAAAACAAGAAAGATTCAATTACTCGTCAGCAATACAAATCTTTAATGATCATGACAAGAATCAAACAAGAAGCAAATCAATCATTTATGTGATGAAAATACAGATTCATATAAATGCACACTCATTCAATTCTTCAATTCATCATCTCTAATGCAAAGAACAAATGTGAAAGATCATTCTTGAACAAGTTCATGATATCAATATCAATGCAAAACCAGATTTTATGTCATGTCACTTATCCAATTAAAGATCAACAATAATATTTCACAAACCATTTAATAATATGTTTAATCTCATGAACTAGTATAGAAACTAAACCAAAGTAAGAACCAATTATACCTCTCGGTTGAACTTGATTCTTGAATTAATGAACAAGAAGAATCATTTGGATTTGATGAAGAACTTGCAGATTTTGAATAGAATATTGGGTTAATCCATTAGCTTGATGATGAATAGAGCTCATCCTCCTCAATCTTTATGGTGTTTAGCCACTCATGATCATGAATGACTCAAGGGAAATGATGAATATGAATCTTGAATTCATAAGAACAATGAATCTTGAAGATATGAACACTATGAACATGGTTCTTACATATATGATCATTCAAAGAACTTAAGAGAGAGAGAGAGTTTCTAACTAAGATAGAAAGAAGAATGAAAAATTGAATCATACTTCATTGCTGTAAAATTTGTTACAAAGAACTAATCTATGCCTAAGTGAAATCAATGAATGTAGCTATGAGAGAAATCTAAAAACTAAATTGACTAACTGTTCTAGATTTTTTTTCTAATCATTGATAATCCACCTATTTATAGATTTACATAACTAAAAAAATGAAATACAAATTACACTTAAATGAAATTACATTGAAATTACAAATTTCTGCAAAACGTCAGCAGAATTCACGCTTGGGCATAAGAACTGGCGTATGGGCGTGAGTCCGGAGTGCCGAGCATCCTGGCTTGGTTGCCTGGGCGTTAGTGCAGGCGCCTGGGCGTGGACTTGGTGTTGGTTCTGGACTAGGCAGTCCCACGCCTGGGCGTAACTTAGTTGGCTGATTGGTGGACTATAAAGATCATGCCTGGGCGTTGTCTTTCGGCGCCTGGGCGTGAGTCTTGGATGCTGAATTCTGGAGATGTTAGCCCACGTCTGGGCGTGGGTTCCGGATGCTTATTTTTTGAACTTGCTTTCCACGCCTCGGCGTGAGTGATTGACGTCTGGGCGTGGCTTTTTACTCTGATACTCCGTTTTCATGCTTTTTTAGTCATTTTTCCAGAAATTAACCAACAAATTCTTCAAAGTACCATATTTATTCAATCATAAATAATTTATACATATTTTTGCTATTTTTAATGAACTTATAAACAAATAACATTGGGAATTGAGTCTGATTTGGTTAAAGAAATCCTTAAAGATGCTAGTGCATCATTCAGGTTTAAAGATTAACTTGGAAACATCAAAAGATGTTTGTTCCAAGAATGTCAACAATAGACGGAAGGATCTTTTCTTTGGGATCTCATCCATTCGTTTTTGTCATGACTTGGGCCGGTACTTAGGAGTCAATCTGAACCACTCTCGGGCTAGAAGAGCTTCGTTTCATGGTGTTCTTGATAAGATTAGAGGTCGTCTTGTTGGTTGGAAAGAGAGGATTCTGAATAAGGCGGGCATATTGTGCCTTATTAACTCTGTTGTGGCATCCATTCCTACCTATAATATGCAAGTGTCCCTTTTTCCAGTGAGGGTCTGCAATGAGATTTCTTCCTTGATGAGAAGATTTTTATGGAAAAAGGTACTGTCGATGGTAGATACATGAGCTTGGTCAATTGTGATGATTTACAAGGCCTTGGAGGACCAATGACAAGAGCAAGAACAAAGAAGGCAAAGAAGCACTAAATAGGATTGTTATTTTTTATCTTGAGACGGGCCCAAATCTTGAAGAGTTGAAACCCAAGATGGTGAATTGCTTAATGCATGTTGAAGATGAAGCCCAATTGAAGATATTCAAGAATTAATTATTTTATTTTTATTTTGTGTTATTTTTATGTAATTTTCATGCACATTTTCTAAAAGACATTTTAAATGGTCTAAGTATGTTTTAAATGCTTTGATGGCTATTTTCAAGATAGTGGATCATTTAAGGTGTAGTGGAAAATCTTATCTTAAAGAGAGATCTTATCTTAGTGGATTCTCTAAGATTTCCTATCCACTCTACCTTATCCACTCATCTTATAAAAAGGATACCCATCAGCATGTAAAGACAGATTATGAATATATTTATCTTGTGAGATTTAGTCTCTCTTGAATTCTTCATAGAATTCTCTGAACTTATCAAGGGTATTTACCTTTGTGACATTCTTAGGCTTATCAATCTTTGATTGTGGCGCCTTATCCTATCCACTTTGTATCAGTTTCTTAGGTTCGTTCATAACTCTATCTATAGAACTCCGTTTTGGGTCGTCCTTGGGTCTATCTTGAAGTTCAGATCGTGATCTTTCATCTCGTTGTTAAACCGTCAAATTTCGAGTTTTCTAGCTTCAGATACAGGTTTGCCTAAATTCTGCGAATTTCAACATTAGGAGATCCTATTTACTTAATTCATGAAATTTGGTTCATATCAAATTAGAATAAAGTGATTACTCCAAGAAAATATGGTGGCCTCGGAGTGAGAGATCCGAGATGTGCCAATATTGCTCTTTTGGGTAAATTTATTTGGGAGCTCCTTCACTCTCTAGACAAGCTTTGGGTAAGAGTCTTCTCGAGAAAGTACCTCCATTACAAGACAATTAACATTATGTTCTTTCCTATCAATGCCTCTCCCTTTGGCCAAAGCCCTTTTAAAGCCTTCCGCATTTTGCAAGATGGATTCTATTGGAATGTTGGTTCCTTGAATCAATCCTTTTGGTTTGATAGTTGGAGATTTGAGGGTCCTCTTACAGCTTTTGTGCATATCTCTGACACAGAGATATGTCTCAAGGATCTTTGGGAGCAAGGAGCTTGGAACCTGAACAATCTCTACACATCCCTCTCTGATGAGTTGAAATCAAATATTTTGCATTATTATCACGATCCTTCTATTGATTCCTCTCTTGGCTGGTTCTGGAATGCGTCTTCATCAAAAACTTATTCTTCAAGTATTGGTTACAACTGGTTGAGCAAGAGGAAAGTTAACTGGGATGATCGATGTAATTGGTTGTGGCTTTGGAGGCTTGAAATTCCGGAGAAGCACAAATTCTTGGTCTGGCTCTGTCTGCATAAGGCACTTCCCACGGCTTCCTTTCTTTTCAGGTGGGGCATTTTTTTGACTGATCACTGCTCTCGTTGTTCCCTTGGTGTCGAGTCTATCTTACATTGCATGCGGGACTGCCCTTTGTCCAATGAGGTTTGGGTTAAGCTGAGATTTGCTCCTGATAATTCTGACTTGCTCACTTGGAATCTCCGTGGTAAGGATTTTAATCCCTTTCTTTTCTTCTCTACCTTGTGGTGGATTTGGAGATCCCGTAAATACTTGATTTTTAATCCTTTGGATCCTTGGTCTACTGATAAAGTCATAGCTTTGATTTGAAATTCTAAGCAGGAACTCCATAAAGTTTTCCTTTTGCAACAATCTTCTTCTCCTTCTACTTTAGCTTTGTGTTGGTCTTCCCCTCCTGATGGGGTTGTTACTATCAATTGTGATGCTAGTTGTTCTCCTGGATACTCTAATTGTAGTGGTTTTGGGTGTGTTATCCAAGATTCGAAAGGTTCTTGGCTAAGGGGTTGTGCTGATTTAATTTCGGGATCAGATGTTCTTCAGAGTGAGTTATTTGCTACATAGAGAGGATTATTATTAGCCTGGGAAGCTGGTTATCGAGAGGTTTTTTTTTAAATCGATTGCCATGAAGCATTTATCTTATTAAGGAGCAAGTCTTATCCTGTTGACAGTGTTGACAGTGCTGCTATGTCCTTGTACATGAAGATCAATGAGTTGATTAACAAGTCTTGGAGAGTTTATTTCAATTTAATACAAAGGGATGCAAACAAGATAGTGGACTACTTGGCCAAGTATGTTGTTCATACTGAAATGCATCAAACTGAGTTGATGGAGCCTTTAACTGGTTTGAGAGCCCTCCTGGTTCAAGACTTAGAGCCTTAACTTGCTCTAGTTGTTGTTTTTTCTCTCCTTTCTGTTATCAGTCACAAAAAAAAAAATAGTCCCTACTTAAGAAGAGAGAACAAAAATTTGTAATTAATAAAAAAGAGAAAATGATTTTCTTTGATTTATTTTTTAGACACAGAAATCTTATTTAATTTTTAAAAAAAATGAATTTGTTTTGAGTTAATTTTATAAAGACAAAAGTATTTTTTTAGGATTAGAATTATTTAATTGTTTGTCCACAAAAAATTTATTTAATTGTTTTATAAACTAACATTTTATATTTGAATTTAATTAAACGATAAAAATATCTCTTTTAAGCATTAATTTTAACATTTTCAAATATTCATATAAGAATTATTAAAAGACCTAAATATCCTTTTAATATTAGTGATGTTTAAATGCATTAAATTAAAAATTTTAAGTAATTTTAAATGGACAAAACTTGATAGGCAATTAAATTTATTTTACTATGAACTAGAAAAAAGGAATTTGAATTTTATTTTAATAGACCTAAATAAGCTATAAATTTAATTTTGATGTACTGATAAGTGTAAAGAAGTTTTACACATGCATCTAATTAAGTAACATTGCATTAGGAAAAATAATTTCATGCACTTTTTATTGACTCCATGATTGGTCTTCTAAAAGAACGGATGTGATTATATGATTGTGTAGAACATTTTACAATACTGAAACCCTCTCATCCCCGAACCTGATAGTTCTGAAAATTGGTTCGGACCGGACGGTCGAACCGGTTAAACCGTGAATCGGTGATGAAAATGGCTTGGTTTATCTTCTAGAACTGTTCATTGCAAAACCGGATAAGAACCGTTGAACCGTACAGTTAGATCGAACCGGAAGCCGGCCGATTTTCACACCGGACTCAAGGCATCGTTTCGTCATCTTAAATTAAAAAAATCGAAAAGTCAGAAAACTCTCTCTATCTCGTCTCTCTCTTAAAACTGGAGACTAGGAGAGTAACAGAGCCATGGAATACCTCTAATCTCACAATCCACCTTTTGTCACCAATGCACCTCCAACACCGCGGAGGCATCCACGTTTGTCGCTGGAGAATTTGTGTTCGTCGCGGCCAATCATTGAAAAAGTGCAAAAAGAAAAATGTTTTACCACCAGTCATAGAGCACAAAAAAGAAGAAGATGATAGAGTGGAAATTTAGAAAAAAAAATGAAAAAGAAATAGAAGATGGAAAAATGAAGGCTGCATCATTGGATGGAAGAGGGGGATGAGTTGAAGAGGAGAGAGAAGGCGCAGAGTCAAGCCAAGTATGGTAGTGAACAGGTGTTCATGGCCCGGGCCGACCCGATTCTCGGTCTGAGCCCGATGAAATTTGGGTTCTTTTTGTCCCGATGTCAAAGTGGTTTGAAATCGGCCCAAAATTTATAAAACCAACCCGGTTATATTGCGAAGTCGGGACTGGGCTTAGGTTCGGGTCACCCGACCCCGATAATATATAATTAATTAAAAAATTAAATTATATAATAAAATGTAGTAGTATAATATGAACTATGCACTTATGTAGTATGAAAGATGAAAAAAATATATTGATTCTAAAAATTTGTTGGCCCAAATTCTGACGGGTTCGTAGTCCAACGGTCCAACCCATTATCTCATGCTTTTGTGAGTCACTGTCTTCGGTATTGAGTTTTTTTTTTTATTTTATTTTTGGTCATATCTTCAGTATTGAGTCTGAATTCTTCAACAATGTTCAAATCACGGTGCTTTATTTATAGGACTGTACTCACATGCATATTACATTGATATATAGCAGGTAGAGTCATGTGTTTTTATAAATAAAATAAAATAAAATTAAATTAAAAAATGATGGGATCTATCTCATTTATCTATTCTTTATACACTTTCACTCTTTATCGGAGTTAGCATCTTAATTATATTTGTTGTATATATATATATATAGGTCATGTTAGGATAATGATACTTTTTTGCTTGTCTTAAAATCTAGAATACTGAATGATAATAATTTTAATTAATAGTAATAGTTGCATACTTTGATTAATAACATTTTAATTATCTAAATATTTACTGTGGTTTTAATATGATTTTCATGAAAATGCTTATATATTTTGATTATCTTCTGTTTTGCAGTGTCCAAATTATAATTTATCAACAGTATTATTATTGTTCTTATTGTCCTAAAATTAATTTTCTTTTCTATGAAAATTAGTAATTGTAGGTATTTTGCACTTTACACCTTTTATATATAATCATGATAGCAAATTTTATATTATTTAAGAATTCTATTTATTTAAGAATTTAGACTATTTTTAAGGGTTGAAATTATATTTTAATATTATATTTTTTGTATTTGATTATATTATATTTTATTTCTATGAGACTTAAAAATTTGTATGATTACATTGTGATTAATGATTATATTTTTATTTTAAAATTTGATTGGGTTAGACCCGGGCTTCACTCGGTTTTTACCCAATTTTCTTTTTCTTCTTTGAATCAAATTGAATAATCTACTTCTGATAATGGTTGGTTGCAATTTGATTTCTGTAATGCTCTATAAATTGAGTTCGAATTATACAATAAAGTAATTGTATTTGAATTTTACAACAGAGTAGATCATATAATTTTTTTCTATTTTTTCAATCAGTTTACGTTTTTTAGATTTTGATTGCTTTTAATATTGTTTATGTCTTTGTTGTTGAATTGTTTATTTTGATGTTTAATTCAATCTATACTTTGTTAATTCATGTCGTAAAATCGATATGAATTGTTTTTTTTTGTTTTGAATGTATGAACAACATTAGTTTGCATTGTCTTCGAATCCTTATCTTTCTTTGTTTAATTCATTGTTGTTATAGTGTTCCTTTATGTATGTATAAAAATCATGTTTGAGGGTTTTTAATATATGTTTATTCTAATAGTAAATTTTAGTTTGTGTATATTGCACAAACTTATATTTAATTTATGGATATTTTTTAAATAAATAAAAAAATTCCAAATTTACAAAAATAAGCGCGGCTACAAGAATTTACTATTATAGGCCCTCTTTACTTATCTCGGGCTCAGTGGTCCCGGAATACCCTATACACGTATCTCGGGTTCACTGAGTCCGGAATAGCCCCATTCCAAACTGAAACAACGTATCTCGGGGTCTCTGAGCTCGGAATTGCTATTCCGAGACTACAGAGCCCGAGATAGAGTTTGATTTCATCTATAAATAGGAAACCCAAGAGGCACCTCAAAGCATCCACTCATACTTTCTCCCACTTACAAAAAAAAAAGAATGAATATTAATAATTTCGTGGTTGTTACTCTCTATCCAAATGGAGAGATAGGGCGCGACAGAAATGGCATCTGGTTCCGATCCTCCAATCCGATAGTGTTCCAGATGTACTCCGTTGTTACCCTGGAGGAGCTGAAATCAGTCATACTGCGCAACATGGGGTTAGGGGCTGTTGGAACGTCGTTAGTGAGACGGGTTGCTTACCGTCTTCTTAACGTATTTCCTCCTGATTCATTCAAATTCAAGATTTTCTGGGTTGATAGCGATGAGCATGTGCGTGCTCTGTTTGACCTGCACCGTAGGTACGAGACTCGTGAAGTGATGGAGCTGCTTATGGAGATGCAGAGCATGCCCGAGGTTGCTGGGGGTTCGTCTACCTAGAACGGTGTGATACCGATAGAGCGACCAGTGCGACCTCAGGTGGGCACCAGTCGGAAAATCTGTGGTAGATCCACGACAATATCAGTGGAACACATTCGGCAATATCCGTAGTCGTCTTCTCTGAAGCCCTGCTGAGCGATCTGTACGTCCAAGTAAGGACAGCATTCCCCCACGGAAGTCCCTTAGCAACGGGAACCATCGAATGTGAACCAAGTTGCCGGACTTGTCCGGCATGAGGTATCCACCGATGAAGAGCATGATGTAGCACCTGGCGTACTGACGCAGCGTGTCGGGGTCGGCGTCTGCTAGAATGTGCTACAATCTCTGTCGTAGCCATACCATCTTAATGGCAAAGGACTCCTTCGGGGCATTAGGCGGGACAGGTGGGCATGCACCAAGGTACTGCTCTACCATGTCCCACGGCTGCTGCTGATAATGCTCCTGGAAATCCCGCATACACCCTCCAACAGGCTCCCCATCTGTACGGAGACCTAGGTGGTATGCCACATCCTGCAGAGTGATGGTGCACTCACCCCACGGGAGGCAAAATGTATACGTCTCCGGCCTCCAATGCTCCACAAATGCTGACAGGAGTGGAGCGTCGAATGCGAAGTCCCACAGCTGGATGGCGTGCCCGAAACCGGCCTCTATCATGAACGGCATCAGCTGCTCCGCAACAGGCATAAGGATGGAACAACGCCTGGTCAATAATACTTACTCTCTCTACAACAATTCACCAATATTTTATATTAAATTTATTTATTTCTTTTACGTAAATAAATATTTTATACTAACAAAAAATACCAAAAATTGCTAAACTATTAGGATTTCCTAATTACGAAATTATTTTAGAGAGAATACTAAACTCATGGGCGCTAAATTATTTAACATGCACATTATCCTAAACCAATCTACACTCCGCTAATTATAAAAAATAATTACACTAAACTAATTTAAACTAAACAAAATTATGTTGATTATAAGAAATAATTATAAAAATTAATTGAATAAACCCTAAACATAATTAATTATTAATAAACCCTAAATGTAATTAATTAATAAGTAACTAAATTAATATAAAGAAAAATATATGCTAAATTAACTAACTAAACCCTAAACATAATTAATAAACAAACATAATTATGCTAAATTATATAAGACAAATATTATCATAAACTAACATTAATTACACTACACTGACATTTATTGCCCTAGACTAATATTACCTACATTCATCGTAATTATACAAAATAATTGAAAATATTAAATTTTTAGGGAAAAATACACCAACCAGGGCGCCTGCAATGTGATACTCGCGGTTGAGCCGCGACAAACTATCTACGGCCTGTGGGGCTTTCCCAGCCGGTTCGCCTTGGCCTGCTTCCTCAGCCGGTCCGGGAGCAGGCTCTGCTCGTACGGCTTTTCTGGAGCGTCCCCGAGAAGCCATTTTGTCACACAACACTAAGAAACGAGAGAGAGAATCTAGAAAGGAAAATTTAGAAGGGAGATAGGTGAGAATGAGGCATTTTCGGGTCTGCCGCCCTTTTTATAAGTGCATATCCTATCTCGGGCTCTGTAGTCCCAGAATAGCAATTCCGGGCTCAGAGACCCCCGAGATATGTTGTTTCAGTTTGGAATGGGGCTATTCCGGGTTCAGTAAACCCGAGATACGTGTATAGAGTATTTCGGGACTACTGAGCTCGAGATAAGTAAAGAGCGCCTATAATGATAAATTCTTGTAGCTGCGCCTATTTTTGTAAATTTGGAATTTTTTTATTTATTTAAAAAAAAATCCTTTAATTCATTATTGATATAATGGTTATGTGTAAAAATCTTATTCGATTATTAAGTGACTTTTGGTTCGAGATGTTAGAGTTTTAATTTTCAAAAATCCTATTATTATCAATCCTTTATGATCTGATTTTAAATAACATATTCATTCTAATAGTAAACTGCATTTGAAATATGGGGCACACAACATTTTGAATATATAAAGTAACATATCTTAATATGTCCAAAATCTTCTGTTATATAATAATTTTATTTAAATGATTAAAAATATTTTAAAATTTATAATTTTAATTGTTATAATATAAATTACTGATTTAATTTATCAATTAAAAATAAGTATTTATCTAACACATTAGTTACTAAGTTTTACCACAAATTTGTATTATCAAAATTAATTATAAATATACTAATTAATAAATTAAAGCTAAATCATATTTTAAAAATAGAAAATAAGCATGTATGTACATTATTAAATACAACTTAATTCGATCAGAAAAACGCAATATAAATATATTAGTAGATAACATGTTATCTTATTTATAAATAAAAAATCCTATCCGTATATGTTAGTTAATTTTAATTAATTATGCTTTTATTTGTTATTTTTCTTTTTGGATTTTATCCTTTAAAATAAAGGGAAAAAGAAAAACAATAATGAGCATGTGTATTTAAACATAAAAAACATATAAAATAAAAGTAAAAGTAAACACCCAATACGATCCCTCGTCATTTTTAATTTGGACAAGTCCATTCCTAATAATTTGAAAATTCCAATTCAACTCTTAACTATTTAAAAATTCGAATAAATAGATACTTAAAGCAGGTTTGTGAGATTTAGGGTTGATAAACCGATTTTAAAAACCTATTTATCAAAATTTTTAAATAGTTGAAGATCGAATTGAAATTTTTAAATCACTAAGAATAGATTTGTCCAAATTAAAAATAGTGAGTAGCTTGAGTGTTTACTCATAAACCATGAGATAAATGGATAAGTGATAGTGTGTTTTATTGATTATTACTCCACCCGCTACTACAAGTTAAAAATGGTGAGGGCCGAATTGGGTGATGCACACAATTGCTGGTGCACAATGGATTAGCGGTTGGCACGGTGGCACTATTTTATAAGAAGCACCACAGAATTTCCAAATTTATAAATAAATGAAGATTGAGAAAGATAAGGAAGGAGTGGCAAATGGAAATCCGTCATCACTGCCACACCACACACCCCTCCTTCTCCATATTCCATTCTCGTGCTTCTCCATGGCTACCCCTTCACCCAAAACCCTATTCCCACTCTCGCGTTTCTTGCTCCAACAACAACTTCCCCCGTTGGGATTCCAATGCCGAAACGTTTCGACAACGAAACTTCACCCCAAGAACCGACCCTGACGAACGGCGGAAGCGAGAGTACCGGAGCAAGAGGCGGTGGTGGTCCGATGAGCCTCCCGATATCGATGAAGGAAGTGGCGGCGGGGTTTGGGAAGAAGTCATTGATAGTATTTGGATTTTCCAGGTAAAATCAATTTTACTCTTATTTCGAATTATGCCGTTTATGCTTATGAGTTTACATTTTGAGTTTCACAGTATTTTTTTTCGAAACTGTTCAACTATATTGAGCTTCTCTAGCTTTATATAGTACAATTAATGAAAGTGGTTCTAATAGATTATGATGGAAAAGCTTCTGTATTTCTAGTACTGGTTTTCTTCTCTCAGAATTATGATCTTGATTCGTGAATGTTGGTTATAATCCAGTTTTCTTGGGAAGTCCTATTGCTGTTGTCGTTGTTGGCCTGAATAGTCCTATTTGTAATCTTATTCATAATAATGATTTTAAGAAATAAATAACAATTATATTGATCTTTGAACAAACATAAAATAATAATGGTGTGCTGCCACTGAATTGTGAAACCATCATTGATCAGAGAGATCAACGTTTACGAGTCACCAAACTGCTGGATTTTCTTAATTAGCAGCTCATAAAGCATCTAAATCATTGGCGTCTTAATCCTAATTTGAAGGGTTTTTCTTTGAACTCTTATATCCTCCTCCTCATTCTCATTTTCTAAGTCGGGTCAATTTGGAATGACAGAGAAAATGAGAATGAAAAATTCATGGATTAGATTGTTTAGATAATTTTAATGAAAAACCCTCTCACGAATGTTCCACTGCATTTTCTTATATTACCATACCAAACTGAAACTTTGTAGCTATTGCTGCATTCATTATCCATAACAATACTGGTTAAAGATTTTGCATCGTGACTCTTTGAAAATAACTCTTTTTTACTATTACGAGTTTGTTATTCTGATTTTTTAATATACTGGTCATCATTGTGTCTTTTGTGAAGGTATTCTTATGCGCACAACAAGTCTTATACTATTATGAATTATGAAACTAGGAAATTTCTTTTCATTTTCTTTTCTAACAATTGGTGATCTGTGTCATTGTGTGGTCTAGCATTGTTACTGAAACCATACGGCTTTTTATGTGTTATTTTTCGAAACTTATTATCACAATGCCCCTCTTTTGAAGCTAATGACCTGGATGTCAAGCTCATTTTTCAAGCTCTGAGAAGTCTAGCATAAATCTTTTAGTCTTCAATTAATTGACACTTGTCATCACCTCAGAGTCTAGCATAAATCTTTCACTCTTCAATTAATTGACATTTGTCATCACCTCAGCACATTTCATGAGTGCACTATTAAATGGGGGATCATGTAGCATGTTGCAGTTCAGCATGACACATGATTCGAAAGATCAATTAAAAAACAATTTATAAAGTGCTCTTTTCAAATTAGATATAAAAAAATAAGATAATATTTTGAATAATTAGATATATAAAAATTCTAAATTTTAAATAAATAGATATATAAAAAATAAGATAATATTTATACTGGTTAAAGATTTTGCATAGTGACTCTTTGAAAATAACTCTTTTTTACTATTACGAGTTTATTATTCTGATTTTTTAATATACTGGTCATCATTGTGTCTTTGGTGAAGGTATTCTTATGCGCACAACAAGTTTTATACTATTATGAATTATGAAACTAGGAAATTTCTTTTCATTTTCTTTTCTAACAATTGGTGATCTGTCTAATTTGTGTCATTGTGTGGTCTAGCATTGTTACTGAAACCATACGGCTTTTTACGTGTTATTTTTCGAAACTTATTATCAAAATGCCCCTCTTTTGAAGCTAATGACCTGGATATCACCCTTTTTATATTACTATAAACAATTATAATTAAAATTTGTATAGCAAGTTAGTTGCCACGATAGCAAAAGTGTAACATCTGGGTAATTAGTTTCAAAAGGTGGCATTTTGATAATAAGTTTCGAAAAAGGTGACATATTGGTTAACAAAAAAATGAAACCATACATCACATTGATTGTGTTTTGTAATGCATTAATGATGTGAGGAGTGAGGTGTTGCAATGTATTTCATTTTTCTCAGTGCAGGTTTTCAAATCCTATGGTTGGGCACTACCTTTCATCATAGCGTCATTTTTGTTATCAACCGGTCCAAAAGCTTTCCTGATGGCATTAGCACTCCCTCTTGGTCAGTCATCACTTCAATTAGCATTTGAGAAACTATGGGGACAGTCAGATAGCAAACCAAAACGCAAGTATAGGACAAGGAGGAAACCCCGTGGAATGAATAGCACCACAGTTGATGAAGAAGCAGAAGAAAATCCGAGAACTAGAATGGGTACAACAGGCTATCAATCGTGGGTTGTTGAGGAGAATAATGGTTCGGCTGCTGATGGTGGCAGCCAAGAATCGCCAAGCTTTGGCGGGTGGGATGACATAGAGAGATCTAGATCAACAAGGCCATCTCGTGTGATGGACGGGTCAAGAAAGACACCTAAGAAAGCCGGGAGATTGAGTAGGAGAGAAGGTAAAAGCGACACGCCCCTGCTGTTGCGATTACTTATTGCGGTTTTTCCATTTTTGGCTTCATGGACAAAGATTCTGTGAACTTGATAGTACCATTAATCTTGGATGAGTTGGATTTAAACTATTTGTCTGCATTCCTCATATGAGAAGAGGCCAAGAAATAGTTATTTATCTTCACAGCATGCGTGTGTGGTCTTATTATATTTTAAATCAACCATGCCACGTATACACATAGAATATTATACATAAATTAGTTGATGAATTAAGTTCATCGATATTAGCAAACACAAAATCCTGTTAGTTTTGCTGATCCTCATTTGGTGTTCTTTCAATGTGTTGTAACGTAATGAGTCCTTCACCAAATAATGTTTTTTGGACTGTTTTGTGATCTTAGTTTCCCAGTATTATCCGCTGGTTTCCAAGTATATGTGACAAATCATCTCTGCCAAAGTCTCCCGTAACATAATTGGGTAATGTTGTGAATGTTCTAGCTGTGAATTTTATGTGTATTTGAATATTTTGATGTCTACCAGTGTAACAATTTCTAAATGCTCCTTCATCGACTTCTCGACCTTCAAGTCTGTGTTCATGGTGGATTGGGAGACCTCGAGATGTTCTACTTCTAGCGATCTATAGTCTTCCAGGAGCTTCTTCTTTGACTCCTCGATATCTTGCAGTACGACATAAGTTCCTTTTCTGACTTTTTATCCCAAAGCCTTGCCTCTCAGCCAGAGAGTTGGAGGATTTCGAAGGAGAGTTCCTCACACTTCTCCACAGTAGCTTTTGCCTTCTCTAGTTCCTTCAAAATGGTATTAAAGTTGTTAGTAACTTTGGAGTTATATCCCATTTTGATCCCCTAGATTTGTCGACTGCACCAAAGTGATCCTTAACTTGCCAATTACACTATTTTGATCCTTTAGAAAATTGCACCAGGTTAGTCCCCACCCTCAATTCTGTTAAATTTTAAATTGATCATAATTCCGTCAGTGACGTAGCAATGCTTTCCATGCTGGCATAGCCAACAGTTAGATGACGTAATTTTGTCAGGGTTTTAAATATTGAGTAGTGTTACGGAACCAATATTAGGGAGCAATTAAGGAGCCAATAAATCTAATTATAAGTTATTATACAAAATTAAAAATACCTATCATTCGAAACTAAAATCAGTTATCATCCGAAACTGTATAAAATTATCATTCAAAACTTAACAAAATTATCATCCAAAACACAATACAAATTATCATCTGAAACTTTACAAAATTATCATTCGAAACCTAACGAAATTATCATTCAAACAAAATACAACTTATCATCCGTAACCTATCACTACCACTGTCATTACCAACAGGAGAACCACCAACACCACCACAACAACAACCCCCACCTCACCACCACCACCACCACTACCACAACCGCATCTCACCACCACAACCACAACCTCAATACCACTTAAACAGTACCACCATTGTACAGGGAAGAAGAAGAAGAATATCTCACCAGTCATCTCTACTGTCACCAGACATGGACGCACGAAGAAGAAGCAGCAGTGGTGGCGGCCGAGATCTGGATCCTCTCATGGATGCACGAAGAAGAAAAGATGCAGTGGCAATGAAGCGACGGCGGGGATTGAGATCTGACTCCTCCTGTAAACGTACGAAGATGTATGAAGAAGATAGAAGAAGAAGACGCGGCGGCTTGGCGGTGATGGCGCGGTGGCTGGGTGATGGTGGTGTGGTGACAACATTGGGGGAGGGAGGAAGAAATTAAAGGAAGAAACAGTATTAGAGTTTTGGTTTCCATGGTGACGGTATTAGAGGAAGAAGGAAAAAGATAAGGTGAGGTGGTGGTGAGGGATCCATGATAGATGAAGAAGAAGCAAATAGATCCAGCTGATTCTCGGGAAAGGAAGGATGTGAATGGAGGCGGTGGAATGTAGCTTTATGTTAGTGGCTCCCAATTGGCTCGTTAAACGAGGGTTCCCTAACATTTCTCTTAAATATTTATTGTTTTGTCATATAAAATCCATTTTTATGGATAAAAAATTCGTTTCTTTTTTTTTTATGGGTAGTTTTGTCAGCGTCCGAATCTTTTATGGGTAATTTTGTTATTTCTTTCTTAATAATATTATATAAAATTATAAATATTAACTTGCATCAATATTTTACGTAAAAAAAATTAAAATTGAATATTACATATTGATGAAAACTAAAAAAAATAATATTCAGAATATTAATTCATTCTTCTAATTATTTTACTAATTTTTAAATAGTTTTTTTGAATTTTTTAATGTTTTAAAAAATAACATCTATAATTAATAGTTTTTACTTTTTATTTTTTTAAGAATGAAGACGATAACTAAAAATTGGTAGCGTTTAGAAGAGAGATTGAGACTAAGGATTGAAACTGATTTAAAATTTATTAAAAGATAAAGATCGAAAAATAAAGATTGAATTAAGTTAATAGAGAAATAATAAAGATTAATAATAAAAATTTTAATTTTAAATGAAGGTATTTGAAACAATTTTTTTTTTTTTAAAATACTCAAATTTTGGAGTTTGAAAATATGTTAACGTATCCCACCTCAATTTAAAGTTTTAAACAAACGCTGCTATTAGAAACTCATCATTGCTCATTGCTTAAGTAAAACCTAAAGCGGTGCACAAATCGGAGTGGGGCAAGAAAGAGGATAATGAGGCCAATGCAAATGGATTTGTTTGGAGAAATGGATGAGCAGGTTTCCACCATCGCCATGGACGTTGACGACGTCGATCCTCTCGAGATCTTCCCGGAGGGCGTCATCTCCGCCGACAACAAGCTCGCCGACGCCGATTTCTTCAACAACTTCCAAGACGACTTCAACGATGGTGATATCAGTTAATCCTACCTCCATCATATCGATATGGTTATGTTCGTTTCTACTGGTTAGGGATTAGGGTTCGTTGTAAAGAAAACAGTTGTACTCTGTTCTGAGATTTCCGTGATAACAATGTTATATCATTTCTTCTTCCTGCGATTAATCTCCTTAATTTTGTGCTTTAGTTTCCAGTCTGTTGTTCTGTTTTGATTTCTTGGTTTTCTTTTGATTGATTCTACTTTCTTTTTTTCTTTTTTTTTTTTTCAGTTTGATTTTAGCTTTTTTATATTTTTTTTCTTTTGTGAGTAAAATTGTAGTTAAAGTTTTCCTTGGATGAATTGTTAGCCGCTCTTGTAACTGTGATCTATGTAGTTCTCCTATTGTTTGTTATACAGAGGGTACTTTTTTTTATTTTCATGGGTTTTGTATGTAGTTCTTTGAAGGGGAGTGTTGGAAGAATAGTTTTTGGGTTTTCTAACAGGACAAGACTAATGCGCCAGGGATTTAACTTTGAAACAATAATTGAGTTGAGTTGATTCTGTATGACTTTGGTCACGGCCTCACGGGTTTAACCCGCGAATCAGCAACTGAAGCGGCCATGAGGTTAGGCCTCTTTAAGGCTCTTTGGTGCATTTTCTTTTATTGTAATTTGTAACTAAATTGTCTTAATCTTGTTCCATGAAGGAATGCATTTTCTTTTATTGTAATTTGTAATTAAATTGTCTTCATCTTGTTTCATGAAGGAAGCGGCTTCAGTCGCAGCCTGCAAGATGTTCATGCTTACATTCTAATGGTATTTGCATAATGCTGGTTGATTTTCTTTCTTATCTAGACTCAAATTATTATGAGATTTTGGGATTAGTTGTTGCTTGGTAGTTGCTTATGCATTTTTATGCTAAAGGGTTTTGCATAATCATATAATCATATGGTTCTTGTAATTCTGCAATGGTTCGTAGCGTGGGTATTCACTTCATCAACGATAAGGAAGAAGAAGAGTATTACAGTTTAATATTTTAATGAATTATGGATGCTATAGTTTAATATCTTAGCAAAGTTACAGTGTTTGTGTTTAGGAAGACATGCTTCTTCCTTGATGTTCAAGAATACTTTTGAATCACTTGGACTTGGATGGTATGTTACTAACCAACTCCATTTCCCATGGAAGTAAATTTTTCTTTGCAAACACAAGACAGGCATTTACTCTTAAATTACATTCAACACATCACGTTATGAGTCTGTTTCACTATCTTTAGCCTTGTTATGGGGAAAGACACAATTTGGCTATTAAGTTAGAAGTGTGCTTGCAGTGAGATAACCTTATAGACATTGAATTTATAAGTATCATGAATTTTATCTACTACAATTTCTGGTGATTTTGATGGGGTGTTGTCTGTCATCTCATGATTTTGTAGACCGGTAGCATTTGAATGATAGTTGCTACTCACGTGAAATTTTCTATCTATATATAAAATTGATAGTTAATGATCCTGATTTGACATGTTTGACGCTAAATAATTTTCACCTGTTAACTTACAACTTTACGTTAGTTACTACTACCTTCGAATGATTCTTCTAAAATTGAAGTAGTTGTCATCTTAGTTTAAGGTAATCTTAGTTGAAAGTT
Source organism: Stylosanthes scabra (assembly GCA_036250425.1). Classification (NCBI taxonomy): domain Eukaryota; kingdom Viridiplantae; phylum Streptophyta; class Magnoliopsida; order Fabales; family Fabaceae; genus Stylosanthes; species Stylosanthes scabra. The sequence goes on along the minus strand of JASCZI010030627.1, from coordinate 13,028 downwards.
TCTAAACTTAGTTACTTAGCTAACATCATCAGATGCAAAATTACTTCAAACATTTTCACCTTTCCCAATCTGGCGGAACTATTTTCTCTCATTTTGAAGCAAGATTTGGCCCAATAGATATTTGATTTTACTTGACAATGTGAATTAAAATATGAGGTATGCTGTGTAACCACCACTCTCAGCCACTGTATAAATATAAATATAAAATACGAAAACTAAAAATAACAACCTTACTTTCACAAAACTCACACGCCTTCTTTTTTTCTTCTTTCCTCAGTCCACTTCACTCCTTGCTCCTCTGTCCATGCTTCGCGCTGCCCCTCCTTGCATCTTATTCTGATGCACCAGAACAAGCTGATCCAACCACTGAAGAAGAACCAAGTGATCGAGACCAACATAATGGGCCAACTCAGAATGTGAGCCCAATACCCAAGCGAATCAGAAAGCCTCCAACATGGCTGAAGGACTACCATATGGGAAAGTAATACAGTGATACCATAGTAGAACTCATGTTGAGCTGTCCAAAGTTTGTTAGATCTAGAATTACAGAATCATGAATAAATTGTAATGAGAATAGAGAATTGGGTAGAGAAGAATATTGTTAGAGTTTTCTTGGAGTGACTTCCCAGACTCAGACTTGGGAGAATTTTCTTTTCTGTAATTACCTTGATAGTTCATCAATTTCAATTACTCTTCTTCTTATTCTTCTTATGATAATTGATTGTTGATTTGTGTTGATTCAGAACTCTAACATATTCTGCCTCGCTAAGCCTTACTCTTCTTCACCTTGATCACTGCTCCTTGCTTTATCGGGCTCCTCCTTCTCTTTGAGCTTTGATTCACCGTTGCACCTCCTTTTTATTCTAACCCAGTTATAGTGTCAACATGAGGGCCACTTACACTCTCAACCATGATGGACCATGAAGTCAGTCAACAAGATTTAGAGTGGAGGCAAAAGGAACTACATTGAATTATTGCATACAGGGTTGATTCCAATAGTGTTGAACCTAAGCTGAAGGTGAAATTATGTTCATGCATTCTTGTCCATCATCCATGTCAATGGTGATTACTAGATTCTATTTATTGATGATGATTATTGATACCCAAAATTCTTGCGGAGTTTCGGACTACACCGACAAGTGCATTAGATCTCAAGTAATAAAGAGTGAGTAGAGTATCGTTCCCACGAGGATTAACAGACTAAGCAATATTGATCAACTTGTTCTTTAATTAAACCGAGCCAATATACAGTGAAAATTGTTATATTTTTAACTAACAAATGAAATGAAACCATAAAGTGCAACAATAGCATGAAACATGTACCAAGTTGTGAAAAATAGGATTTTGTGAAATAATAATGAGAGAAAGTTAAGTACTTGGAGATATTCAACCCTAAGACAATTAACTGCAAATCTGTTTTCTTCTTTAGCAAGTAATGACCAATTCATAATGAATTCTAATTAACCAAACCATAATCTCTTAATGATTTAGTTTCCTCTGATCTAACTTATGTGAAAATAAATTTGTGATGTAACTTACATGAAAATAAATCTGAAAACTGAGTAGGTCACTAACTCTAGTGATTATTGTAAAACCCCGTCTTTCTGCTATTCCTGTTTCTGACAGAAACGTGTGAAACGCCTTTGCTATGTGCTTTTGAATGCTTGATGGCGTGTTATTGGGTCTGGAGTACCCTAGCCATGATTGCTGTGGGGTTCGTCCCCAATGAATGTGTGTTTCAATGATTTTCTGTTTTCAGCGACAGTGCGCTGTTCGGCGACGGTTTGACCGTCCCGACCGCTTTCAGAACGAGTGGAGGATATTGAGGAAAAATATCTCCGACGGAAATTATAATTTCCTAGATGAGCTCGAGTTGGTAGCCCAAGGGTGGTGAAATTCGAAGTGTAAATTTCGTACCATTTTAGCGACGCTAGTTTTTGTCGCGGAACGTCCGGTCGTGATTTCGTTAAAATGTGGAATACGACGGAACGTTAAAATTATAGCGCGACGCTATAATATGTCTTTGGACCTTAGTCGCCCCGTAAAAGTTGAGACGTAAAGCCAAGAATGCCCTAGAATATTTTATGACACCATCTAGTTTTTCTCTCTCTTGCTTTTTGCTTTTTGAGACACCTTTTTGAAAAGGCTTCTCTCTCATTGGTTGCATGGCTTAGGAACATGCAAAAGCTTCTCATTTATTCTTTCTATATCACCTTTATTCTTATTATAATATTTCTTTACCACCTTTACCATATTATATCATTTTTATTTTACCATTACCCCACAAAATATACCACACTCTTCATAACAAAAATTCAACAAAAAA
>JASCZI010030627.1:0-10692 GCA_036250425.1 Stylosanthes scabra | reverse complement strand
TACTCACTCTTGGCTCCATGACCGTAGCCTCCTCCCTCCCTTTCCATCAAATTATTCATTTTACTTAACCTCATTTACCACACTTAACTTCATTTTACCATTCACTTAATCTCTCATTCAAAAACTATACTAAAAACATCACCAAAAATCCTCTAACCTCTCTCTACATAATTTGAACCACTCTCTCTCCTCCTTCATCATCCATTTCAGAATTTTACTCACAAAAATACCAAAAACACTTTCTCTCTCTTGCTTATTAAGATCAAACACCTCTTTTCACCAAGAGCACTTTGAATGTTCATATGAACATGATGAACATCAAAGTCTAGATTCTCATACAAACACCATCATACCATACATCAATCTTCTTCTCTTGTCTTCCTCTTCACTAATATCATATTAGAAATGGCAAGAACAATCTCCAACTACCTCTTCTAGCTCCACCCGAGACCACCATCATCACATCTTCAAGATTTTTCATCAACAACAAAGCTTGCTCTCTCCAAGCTCTTGTCCGTGGCTTCATCACTCCTTTCCTCTTCCATTTTCGTTGGTTTTGTAGAGGTAAGTGCACTACCATGTTAGTTCATGATTTTAGAGAGCCCACACTCACATAAAGCCACCATCTTTGCTATATATTTTTGTTTAGGGCTCAAGCTCGAGGCTTTGGTTGGCCGTGACTACTAGGGGGCTTTTGGTGTCCATTCTTTGGCTATTACACGAGATCTACAAGAGGTAAGGGGGTTAGGGTCCATAGATTCTTGCTTTGGGTCATATATGCGCTTGAAAATGATTCGTATGCTAAAAGGCTCGGTAAAGATTAAAGCTTTAAAATGAATATGTGATGCTATGCTTGAAAGCTTGAAGCTTTGCTTGAAAACATGCGTGCTATGCTTGCTTGAGTGCCTTGATATATGATGATTCATTGCTATGCTTGATTGCTTGATATATTATGCTTATACTTGCCAAAAGTGGCTTAAATTGCTTAAAGGCCATTCGGCCATATGCTTGATGAAATGAGCTATGATGATCAAAGATTTTACTTGCTAAATTTGTGCTTGCTATGTTGTGCTAATAGGCCGAGGGTTTCCCTCAAGTTTGGGCCAAAAACGTAATAATTAAAAGATCTACTAAAATATACTTAAATCGGTTCTAAAAGATTAATAATTTAAAGTGAAAAGAAATAAGTTTTTGAAGCTAAGGGCAAAATGGTCATTAAATATGTTTTATAAAATTTCCAGAATTTAAGTGTTTAAATAAATATGTTTTGAAGTGGTTTTGGGCTCGGAAGTAAAAAGAAATAAGCTTTAAGGTGGCTTAGAGTATTTTTACTAGTTTTGGGGTAGAAAGGGCAAAAGTGTCATTTAAAAAAAGTTGTTTTCAAAAATGTTTTTGTGGGGATATAATATGTGCCTAATGAACCTAAATATAAAATTTGAGATTAAAATAATAAAGTTAACTTAGGTAAATAAATTAATTACTTAAGCTAGTCAAAACTGAGAATGGGTAAAGGGGTTTAAGGGCAGTTTCGTCATTTAAAAAGTATCTTGTGTTAAAACTGTTTTTACTGGAGATAAAGGGATGTGTTAGTGTCAAAATGCAACTGGTTTGACTTTCATAGGTTTTGAAACGAAAAAGTTATTAATATTTTCGTAAACTAGTGCATTTCGGTTTTAATGAAAATATGTTAAGGGCAGAATTGTCATTTAACTTAATATATGGCAAAAATGTTTTTACAGTGGGTAACCATAAGTGTTAAAAGAAGAATGGCTTTGGTTTAAGTCGAAAAGGATTTAAAATGGATTTTCTATGCGAGTTTTAGTAAACTAGTGTTATTTCGGTTTCTCGGAAAATAACACTAAGATCAAAAAGAGATTTAATTAAAAGTGCTTGATTCTGGAATTTCTCTAAGGAAATGTGTTTTAAAAATGTAACATGAGATGTTGGGATATATATATATATATATATATATATATATATATATAAGCTAAATAAAAATATCCAAGAGAACGGTTAGTATTGAAGCTAGCTAATAATTAAAAGCAATGGTAATTCCAGTGAGAAGCTTATAAGAGGATAAATAAAAATAATAATGCTAATGAAAGTGATAACGCATAATAAAGGATAATGACTTAAGAAAATAAATATATCTTTGGAGAAAAATATAATTAAAGTATTTACGATATGAAAATGGTCTTTGGAAATTAATATAATATGTAAGTAAGTATATATATATATATATATATAAAAGAAAGAGTGAAATACTTATTTTGAGTGTAATAAGTATCTTATTATAAAAGTGAAGCCAAAGTATTTTGATATGATAATAAGCTAAGTATTAAAGAATGATAAATATATTTGAATGAGATATATTTATATCTATCTATAAAGATGAGTCTTTGAAAAGAATTCTCAGGGATATATGATCATAAGTTACTAATAATATAAGCTAAGTGCAAAGACTATAAATTAATAAAAGCTACGAAGAATGATGATCATAATCTGTTAATCACTTAGCTATGATAGGCTCTCATAATTGAATCATATGAAATCGAGAAGTAAAAGCCTCAAGATAATGAATGAGCCTTTTGTATAATACTTACATAATGAGAAAGCCCTAAACTTGAGTGAGTAAACCTAGATGTGACGGTTGATACCGATTCGGTTTGGTCGACGATGGCATGGGACACGGCGACCGAACCGGGTTTCTTTATTGGAAATGGTTCATGGTTTTGGACCGGTTTAATCCCTTGAAATGGACTGGAATGGCAACTGACCAAGTATCGGTCCTATCGGACTTGTGTCACTGTCAGACCGGTTGGTTCAACTAAGTCATGTAGACCGAAGGCTAATTCGGCTACAGAGTGCTATTTCGGCTAACGATTCTTTAAACTGAACCAGTGAACGCTAAAGGCTATGCTATGTCGAGAAGCTGAGGCTAAAGCTAGAGCAATGCAATGCAAGGGCTGGGTGTCGTCCCGCTTGACTAAGTGTTAAAGCTAAAGAAAGGATAAAGCTAAGGAAAGGCTAAGAGTTAAGGCTAAGAAGAGCCGAGTGCAAGGGCTGGGTGTTATCCCGCTTGTCTGAGAATGAAAGCTGAAGGGCTAGCTACCTGAAAGGCTATAACGATTATCATGTTCCCCTGTCGATGCGGTTTCTTGCTTATTAGAGCTTTGCTGGTGACGGGATCCTCACCATGACTATTGAGAATACCAAGGGTACCTTTATACCACCAGTTCTAGCTGAAGGAACTTGGGTGTGCCGCCAGTTCTAGCTGAAGGAACTTGGTTGTGATACATGTTCTAGCTGAAGGAACATGGCCGCTTTGGGTAGCTGAAGCCCACGACATTCGACAGTGGTGAACCATACTTGGGCTTGATCCTAAGTAATCGTCGGGTGCGGGAAGTAAACCGACGCATGAGCTCATGGCTTGCATTTTAGGGAAGGCATGCATCATACTTGTTTGCGCATTTGATTGTGTGTGTTTACCGCACTTTATTGCTTGCTTGTCTTGTTTGCTTGTTTGTTTGTTTGTTTGTTTATTTGCTTGCGTGTTTGCTTGTTTTATCTTATGCGTTTGTCCGAGTCGTTCTTTTGAGTCTCTATCTACTTCACTATCTGCTCTACTATCTGCTATCGCTATCTGCTATGCTATATGCTGTGCTGCTATCTGTTACTCTACCTACGTGACGTGAGCCCCTAGGATAGAGTAGTTGACCTAGGAGTCAACTGGGAACGATAGGTTCTCACCCCCGTTTTCTTTCTTTAACCCACGCGTAGATGGGAAGTGGCGTGATCTACTACGAGTACGAGAAACGTGAGAAGTTCGAGGATCACGGCATGAGAGCCGATGCTGAGCTGGGAAGCTTTAAGATTAGGCGTTATCATTTTGATAACGAGTCTTTCATTCATCCTCTCCATAGTGTTCGGTTTGACCCTGATCGCCGTATGAGATTCCGATCGAGGCGTTGATGGCTGATAAGATTCTTAGTGCTTCCAAGAGCGAGAAGTCATCTGCTGAAAGACAAAGTTCATCTAGACGTCCTTCACCGCATTACTCTCCGAGGACAATGTTGGTAGCCCAACGAGAACGCTCCACGTCATCCGTCAAGGGAACTCGTTCCTTCCGCCGTAGTACGGCTAGTAGCTCGGTAAGGAAGTCGAGAAGTTGAGAACTCATTCGGCCATCCGAAGGTTGGATGTGTGATGCCGATGATGGAAATGAGATGGGAGGGATGGATCCCTCTGAGAAAGGAGAGTCTAGTGAGGAAGACCCGGAAATGGAAGAAGAGTATCTGGAGGAAGCTGGTAATCTTGAAGATAGGGCCCCTGCCACACCTTCTCTGCCAATGGATATAGACGCAGAAGAGGATTTTCAACGTTATGTCGAAGAGCTGGGACGTGCTCCTGAACCTTCTCCTCTTCGCAACAGTCAAGCTTCTGTTCCTGATGAGCCAGTGGAGGCAGCTGATCGGCAGTCCGCCAGTCGTGACGGTTCAAGCTACGATGTATCCGGAGTTTGGCCGCCACGGTCTTTGAGTCCGAGTTCTTAGAGTGCCTCGCTTATTAGAACAATAGAGGCTTAGGTGTTTGATAAGGTTGTTGCTTAGTTTCATTCCTAGTCCAGAGTCCTAGCTTAGGAGACCTGTGTATGTGAGGTCAGGTCGGGAGGATTAGTTATAGTTTGGTATCTTGAGTCTGTAAGGATAGTGTCGTCTGATGTGCCCTATAAACATATATTATCTTGGGATTTCTTCATTGATGGAGAATTCGTTATATATCAGTTACTTGAATTATATGGTTGTTTATAATGTTTGATGCGCTAACGCTTTCACGACAGGCTGCTATGTAATAATATGGTCTTAGAGTTTAGAAATTTTTAGGTTAGGAAATGTGGCATCCCAATCGTAGGCGCAGTCGACGGTGTTGAAAATTGGGGTGTTACAATTATCACCTATTTATACTAATAACTAAACCTAATTCTAATTGAAAGATAGATTAAATTCAAATTCAAATTCAAAATAAAATAATCCTAATGAATTTATAGAACAAAGATTCTAACCATATTAGTACAATGAGAGAGGAGAACAAGGGAGAGCTATTGAGGGTAAAACACGGTGAGGAGACCGGCAAAGCCGACGAAAGAAATAAGGGGGAGAGTGTAGGGAGATTTGCTTCTGGTGTTAAGGAAGGAAACACAGGGGGAGGACAGCCTCTCATGGCTTCAAGATATCCTTTAGGGATAAGGTTGTAGGAGGAGATGTTCCTAAAAAATTTGTCATGCAAGATGACATGGATGGTGATAGATTAGCCACTGTGATTACCAGACAAGATGATTCTTGGAGACCAAAAGTCTCTTTCTCTGAGGAAGGCTCCCTTTCTGAACTCTACATCGATTCTCTTGTTGTCAAGGTGTTAAGGAAGAGGATAATTGCACTTGTGCATAGATTAAAGCATATTTGGAGGCTTCGTGGAGGCTATGAAATCTTAGAAGTTGGAAATGGATACTTGTTAGTCAAGTGCGATATTAAGGAGGATAGAGAGAAGGTCCTAATATGGGGTCAATGTATGATTGATGGTCACTAGTTAGTTGTCAAACCATCGTCGATATCCTTCTATCCGGGTGAGTCTTGCTTCGGATCTACACTTGTTTCGATCAGAATTACAGGTTTAAAAATTTTATATTATTAAGAAAAGGCTATGCGGCGTATTGCGGCAGCAATGGCAACCCCTTTTAAAGTGGATGTGATGACAATGGAAGCATAGCGTGGCAAGTTTGTCATGGCTTGCGTCCAAATTAATTTGAACAGGCCTATCATTGATGAAGTTGAAATCGATGACCGTGTGTATGGAGTGGCATACGAGAATCTTGAACTTCTTTGTGGTTGCTGCAGATGTTTTGGACATCTGGAAGCGGATTGCGGGAAGAAGAAAGAAAAGACAGTGCTGCTAATAACCACAGACCACGATGGAGAACGACAGCCGGAGGCTTTGACTGCTGAAATTGGGAAAGAAAATTCAAATTATTTTGAATTTGGAAAGAATCAAATTCAAAATAATAATGAATTTAGAAATAATCAAAATAATAATGCAGAGGTGAGGAAGATGGGGGATATGCCATCCGTGACGTTGAATGAAGGGGAATCCAAATCCCATGCAATTTTGGATGATGAGAATCTATGAAACAGGGACACTTCGTTGAATTGGCGTACTTCGTTGAATTGACGTGTCCACGAGTCGGGCACGACACTCACCGACACTCGTCCAACACATGTGTTTTCCGTGTCCCACCCGTGTCCTTAAAAAAACAAAAAAATACTCATTCGGACACACGTGACACTTCAAAATATTATCACGTGTCCGCGTGTGCAACTTTATTATTAACTTATATCCTTAAAATAAGTTTAAAAGTAGTATATATTACTATTTCTCAAAACTAAAAGTTAACTTAAATATTTTATATAATTAAAAAAATTAAAAATATTTAAAAATAATAATTTAAATTTTAATATAAATAAAATGTCAAGATATTATTATAATTTTATTAAAAAATACATTATATTTTATATATATGCCGTGTCCTGTGTCATATGAAAAATTGAAATTGGTGTGTCGGTGTGTCGGTGTGTCGCGTGTCGTGTCGTATTAGTGTCCGTGCTTCATAGATGAGAATAAATAGAGGTGGACCCACGTAATTAATAAAAGGAATAAAAAGGTTATCACAAGTAGGGGTATCAAACGGGCTAGCCCGCCTTGTTCCGCCAGAAGCCCGTCCCGCCTAATGTTTTTAAAAGAAAAATAGTTAAATTTATTAAAAAAATTATATAATTTCACAAACATTTCAATAATTTATAATATTTAATTAAATATTATCCAAAACGTATAATTAAATATTAGTTTTTTAATATAATTTCACTAACATTTCAATAAATAATAATATTTTTTACTTATTAACTAATTATTTTCTTAATTTTTAGAAAAAGAGCGAAAAAAGGAGACCCGGTGGGCTAGCCCTCCCCACCCCGCCAAAGCCCACGGGTTAAACGGGGCGAGTTAGGCGGGTTTACTTATTGTGGCGGTCTCCAAATCCTAGCTTGGCCTGCTTTTTTTGGCGGGTTAAGCGGGCCGACCCGGCGGATTATGCCCCGTTTGACACCCCTAGTCACAAGTGAGAAGAAAGTTACGTCTGTTGGGCCAAAAAATAAATGACCAATTGTCCACAAACCTTCTATTACTTTTTGGGTTCGTAGTAAACCCAAAAGTGAGAAAGAACCTGTGCCTAAAATATTTTATAATCCAGCCTGACCTTCTAGTGATACCGTTAGGACTAGCGCTGGAGAAGCAAAGGCGAGTAGAAAAAATGGGGAAAAGGCAACACTATTGGTTCTTTCTACGCCAGAGAGCGTCAAAGGCCCCCTTCCCTCCAAAATTCTCCCCACCCTAAAAGCCATTTGCATAACAAGAATGCATAGAATGTGGCGCCGGAGGAAAGCTCTTCCAAAGGGAAAAGAATTGTGGAAGAGTCGATTATAACTCCTTCCAGGTGATTGCCGATTGGCTTCATCTTTGATTGGTACCTTTCTTCATCCCTTTTAGTTGCTTATGGATTGTACAAATTTTGGTTTTTTGGCTGAGAACATTTGTGGAGCTTCTAATTGGTTAGTTGATATGCTATGATCTTGGCAAGTGCACCAAATCATATGCAAGTAATATCACGGCGAGGTGGGTATTGTCTCCCAAGAGGATTAAAGGATTAATCAATCACTACTTAATCAATTATTCTAATCAGATTTAATACAACTTAAATAAGTGAAGAAATAAAACCAAGTATTCGAATGGTAATAATAAAACAGAGAATAAGGACAGAAGAATTACTTGAAACTGAAGATGATGAGATGCGATGTTAAGAGCTTCAGAGATATTCACCCATGAGAATCAATGCATATATTCAATTATAATTCTTGGTAATCAGAAATCAAGCACAACAAATCTATTATAATTAAACCCTAATCTCTTAGTAATTTAATTTCTCTTTAATTTATTAAGAACTAATATCTTAGATAATTAACAAAATAAAGAAATGAAGCACATAATCCAGTTCTAGTTAGTTTTATAAGTCTTAAAAAGTGATCCTAGATTAGATTAAATGTCACTCTATCCAAACTAATTCTAATCCAATTCTTAACTCACAGAATTATTAGTTGCATGAAAAATTATATTCACTATCTCTAGTTAGTTTTAATTCATCATGTGAAATAGTTTCCAGCTAGTTTAGGCTATTAAATCTCTCAATTTAGTTAACCTAGCCCTAAACAAGTAGAGAACACCTCTCAGTGATTCTAAACTATTAAGATGAAGAACAGAAAACTAAATCATGCATAGAAGATAACTGAAAATACCTCATTGAATTAAATTGAAATATGTACAAAGACTACCTCATGCTAGGTGAACAAAGCTCTTCACCCTTAACAATGGAGTAGTTTAGCAATTCATACTTAAATCTAAAATCCTAAGAATTGAAAAGTGAACGTCTAAGCTAAGTGTGTTCAACCCTAATGGTTTTGACATTTTATATAACTTGAAAAGCAAAAATAGAATTTTAACAAACTAATCTAATTTAATTCAAATCAAATTTTATCTAAACCTAATCTTATCCAATCAGATCACTAATCTTCTTCATTGAATCTTCAATCAATTAACCTTTGAATCTTTCAAAATTGCCCTTAATTAAACAATGGATTAGGGCCTAATGATTTGAGCTTGAGAATACATCAAGAATCATCAATTATTATCCCAAGTTATACGTGTGATTTGGGCGTATAACTTGGCCCAAAAAAAAGCTTATTGGAACTTGAAAATTGTTGAAGTAAGGTTCCCACGTATAGCTTGAGTGTCACACGTACAACTTGACATTTGTTGGACTCCCTGGAACTTGAATTTTGCTTCTCAAGATATACGTGGATAGGGCTACATACAACTTGACTTCATTGTGAACTCTCTAGTTCTTTGAAAATTGAATGATGATTTGCTCAAGTTATATGTGAAGGTTTACACGTATAATTTGAGAACTTTGTGACAATTCTGGAACTTGAATTTGAGTTAAAAAAAATTCATGTTATACATGTATGATTACACGTATAACTTGGCCTTGTTGTGATGCTTCTGGAGCTTATTTTTCTAAGTAAAATTCATGATGTTATACGTGACATGCATCACGTACAATATGAAGCTTTTCCAGCTCTCTAGAACTTGGATTTTGTTGCTCACGTATAACATTGAGCTCTCAAGTATAACATGAGTGACCCAAGTATAACATGGGAGACCCAAGAATAACATGAGAGTCCCAAGTATAACATGGGCTTTCTTATGTTTTCTTTCTTCACTTTTCTTAGCTCCTCTTCAAGTCCTTTCCTTCAATTCTCTGTTTTGTGCCTTCAGAAACCTATAATTCTTGTGAAACTTCTGTAATGATAAACAAAACTCAAAAGACATCAAGTTTGTTTGATTGATAATCTAAGAACAATAAATCACAAGAATAATCATGGTAATTAAGAGAAATTGAAGTTAAAAACATCCAAAAATGCCTATGCATCATTAGCTCGTGTGTATTACAAAGAAATTCTTAAAAAATTTTCTCATACTTTCTTTATTGTTTTTGCGACCCACGTTGAATTTAGTAAGATGAAGGAATTCTTAAATAATCTTGGATACTCGGCTATTGGTATTGCTGAAGCCTGCGGTCATCGTGGTGGTGTTTGGTTTTTGGCGAATATTTCTTTTTCTTCTACCTGCTGTGTTGTTGAAATATCAGAGCAATGTGTTACTATTGAGGTCAATAAAGGGTTTGATAGATGGCTTTGTTCTGTAGTCTATGGGAGTCCAAAACCTTCCCTGCATCAAAATTTTTGACAAACCCTTACTAATATTTCATCTTCCAGTTGCTTGCCTTGGGTTGTTTTGGGTGATTTTAATGAGGTACTTTATCCTAGTGAAGTTAAAGGTGGCAATTTTAATCTTGATAGAGCTGAATCATTTTCATCTGTTTTGGATTTATGCAATTTAATGGATACGGGTGCTATTGGAAGACAATTCACTTGGTATAAAAGATGTAAAGGGGAAATTGATATTTTTAAAAAATTAGGCAGGGCTGTTCTTAATAGAGAATGGAGACTTGCTTTTCTTGAAGCTTATTGTGAAATTCTCAGTAGACTTCACTCTGACCACTGTCCCATTCTAGTGTGTGGCTCTTCTCCTGAGGTTGCTAAACATGATAATCAGCCCTTTAGATATCAAGCAGCGTGGTTAACACACCCTTTTTTTCATGAAGTTGTCTCGCAAGCGTAGGAGAAGGGATCTCCTCATGTTACACAGTGTTTGAGAAATGTCCAGCTGATAGCTCAAAAACCTTTTCTATCTTTTAAACAAAAGAGCTATTCTGGCAAGTGAACCGGATCAAGTAGTATCACTCTATGAGTGGATATCGTTCCCTCGGAGAAGTGTGGATCAAACAATATTTGAATTGATTCTTTAAGTAGATCTAAATATAATAAATCTGAGATGGATCCATTATAACAAATACAACAATCATTATGCAACTTTAAGCAAATCACTTTATCAATTATCAAGAACTAAAAAGGGTAATATCAAATAAGAACACAAGATTTAAGGGATTGGAGGTAATCATCAACTAAT
>JASCZI010030626.1:0-26015 GCA_036250425.1 Stylosanthes scabra | reverse complement strand
TTGTTTTCGTAATGAGATACATTCCATTGAAGAAGACGATGAAGAAGAAGAAAAGAGAATTACGTTTTTTTTTAACAAATCCGGTTCAGTTTTTATAAGAAATCAGGTTATGCTTTTCTAATGAGATTTAATTTAAGAAGAAGAAAAAAGAAATATGTTTTTTTTTTATTTTGACAAATTCGGTTCAGTTTCTATAAGAAATTCGGTTCTTTTTTTGTAATAAGATGCAATTTATTGAAGAAAATGATGAAGAAGAATAGAAGAAATTCGTTTCTTTTGTTCAAGTAAATCCAATTTTGTTTCTATGTACTCAAATGTACTCAGATCTCCTTTTAGAGTTTCTGTTTCTATTTTTCAAATAAATCCGGTTCTATTTTTCAATGAAATCTACTTTATTTTCTTTAAAAAATCCGGTTCGATTAAAAAAAAAACAAAAATTTTTTTTTACCTTCCAGAAATCCGGTTCTATTTTATATACAAATTCGGTTCTGTTTTCTATGAAAATTTGGTTCTGTTTAAAAAAAAAAGATCATCAACAATAGCAGGAGGTTGCAGAAAAGAGAGAGAAAACGTATTTTTTAGTGGGAAAGTGGACAGTTTTGCGTGTGTTACACGCGGATGGTGAGAGTGGGCAAAAATAACTTGGTTTGGACTTGGTTGCCAAATCACTTGGATGTATATACTCATTGATTCTTATATTAAAGTTTAACTTCGTTGATTGATTCTGCATATTATGGAGTTGGGGTGTTGTGATCTTGAAAAGTATCATTTTAATTATTTTTTGGTTATGATGATACATTTTGTATTGAGAATATGATCGTTGTTCAAACTTTTAATGTGGCTGTTTTTTATTTGGTTGGTAATGTGGCTGTATTTACTATGTTTTTTTAAAGGAATTGATATGGTAGAGGGATGATTTAATTTTTAATAATAGTCTATGTGTATTGAATATTTTTTTACTTTCTTAAGATTTAAAGGTAATCTTTATTGTAAGATCTAAATTTAATTGCATAATTTATGTTAGAGTTTTAAGATTAGTTTTAACAATTAATCTACACAATCAAGTATTTTAACTAACCAAGTTAAATCAAATTGTTTTCTCTCACATTACTTTTTTATTATTGTCGTTATTGCGTTTTTGCTCTCAACTCCTACCACGAGCAACAGCGACAGTCCTTCCTTTTTCTAGCTTCTTCTTCCTCTCATCATTCTTCTTATTTTTCTCCATCGAGCTACTGCTTCTTCTGATGTCCATAACGACAGCGACGACAACAACGAGGAAGAAGAGGAAGACGAGGACGACGGCAAAAAAGAAGAGAAGAATAAAAAGACGACGATGATGACAACAACTGCGACAATGAGGAGGAGGAGGAGTAGGACGACGACAACGACGATAATAACAACATTGACAATGCAGAACAATAGAAAGAAAAATAAGTATAAAACATTGAAGGAGGAGGAGGAGAAGAAATGTACTTTGAGATGAAATGGGACATGTTTTATTGGAAATTGCTCTGTGGGATAGTTATTATTTTATTTTTATGTTGGTCAAGTAAAGAGACGAAATGTAGGTGTACAATCGAGAATTTAGTGTGTCTAACAGAAAGACTCAACTCGTGCAACATATATAAAGGAAATTATGAAAACAAAATAGATCTTATAATTTGAAAGCTAATTTTCTTTGTATATGAGATTTTATGGAAAAATTCTTTTTAATAAGAGAAAAGGATATAAAAAATGATATGGTTGGTAAAAAATAAATTGATATGTCATAAATTTTCAATGACATTCTAAGTGGAACGCTGAAGCAAGTCCAATGTTACTTTTGGAAAATGTATGTTTGGAGAATGTTCAATGTTGATGAAAAAGAAGAAAAAAGGAGCCAAACCAAAAAGTCATTCGAGGAAATAAAAGGTATGTTCGTTGTATGAAACATTGAACCAAACACGCATAATTTTTTAACGTAAACCGTGGCAGTCCACTACTAATCTCTAATTTTCATTTATGAAGAATACATGGCAGGGCAGCACGGATTCTGCAAATCCCTATAGCCTGCTACGAATTCTGTAATCCCCAAGACACTCTCACGAATTCTACAAAAATCTAAAAATGGTGTAAAATGATCATTTTAAATGAAATGGTAAAATTTAATAATTTTAGAATCCATACATTTTAAATGGATAACTTGACTTAATTTATTTATATCTATTATAAAGTTAATACCAATCCTCCCTACAATTAGCTTAAGACACTTTACTCTTTTTAATACTCTCATGTCAACACTTCTAAATACATGACAACATATAAGAAACAACCAATCATATTTAAGTTAAATAATATTTTTTAAATAAAAAAAAATTTACTTCTGTCATATATGTCCCGCTTTATTTTCAAAAACTTAAAAAAACACACTACAATTGTAACCTACTTAATAAATTAAAATGATTACATATTATTCAATTAAAACTTAAAATATACAATAAATGCAATAAAAAACACTACACTAAAGTGCCATAATAAAAATTCGAAAAACTATTAGGAGCTAATATTAGAGAACCAATTAGTGAGGAGCTATGGGTTTTTTTTTTTTTTTTTTGGACTTTAGCTCTTATGAATTTGTTGGCTCCCTATGAATTGCATAGTGTAAACTCCATAGCATAGTTATATAATAAATATAAAAGATTTACAAAATATCAAATTCCACATATATTGCCTAAGATTCTTACCATGATTAGTGCATTTTACGATTTCTCAAATCAATTGAAAAAAAAAAAAAAAAAAGAAAAACCCGCCACGCATTCACAAATTTATATGACATTTCCCTATTCTCAAAATCAACAATTCTTATTAACAGTTTTCTTTAATTATTTACAAAGCACGAAGTGCTTAAAAATTACACACCATGAAGCACCATCATCATCTCGCAAATATCAATAAAGACACATTACTACAACAAAAAAACTTAATGCATTTTAAAAATGATTTTGCCAAAAAAAAAAAAACTCTTATAATTGTTCATTTTTATACCTTTTCTATTATTGTATAATATATTTTCTCAATATTTTGAGGATAGAATCGGACCGGTCAGGTTGACCAAAAAACTCGAAATCGGTCTCCTAATTGATCCTAGCAGAAAACAGGTCAAACCGGCGATTAATCGGTAAACCGTTAAAGCCGATCCAATTCTTAAGGTAGAAAATTAGGTTTCTTAAAAATTAATAATAATATTATATTTTAAATAATTTTATTATATATTTAAGTAAAACGGTTCGACCAAATTTGACCCGGTCAGATATTTAAATCACTGAATCAGTCACTCCATTAATTCAATGATCAATCCGGTTCTCACAACATTGCAATATCTATAATTATATTTTAAAATCTTAAAATTCATACTTATTACAATCTCATATATATTTGCAGTCCCTTTTTTCAAACTTCTTTTTTTAAATTCAAAATAAAAAAAAACAAAGAAAGCTAAAAAAAAAAGTTTAAAAAGTTGTACATGAACAAAATTATCAAAAAAAATTTAACAACAATTTTCTAAAACCGCAATCAACCTAGCTACATGTAATTGTGAGGAAAAACATGATTCACAAATTCAAAAATTTGATACAAGAGCGAAAAGTATATACTAAAAAAAAAAAAAAAGCTGAACACCAAATTTTTTTGTTGGCTTCCTAAACACCAAATAAGAAGAGCTTTTTATGACTTTACTATGAAAATATTCGATCTTCTTTCAAAATAAATCATAACTTTAACTTGTATTAGGGATGAATAATATTTTACATCCTAAAGTTTTGGGTAAAAATTAAAATGTCTGTAAGAATTTTTTCTTTTAAAACAGTCCGTAAGATTTAATTTTACTTTAGAATCGTCCTTTATTTTCTAAAACATATAAATGTCCATTGGTCACAAAAAATACATATATTTTAAAATTTAGGAAACACATTTATATTAAAAATTAATTTTTAAATAATATAACATTAAATATAATAGAGTACATGCTAAAATAATTTATCCATCCGCATGCGCACGACTATTAGTCTAGTTAAGGGTAAAAATTACTACTCTTAGTTTTTTTTTGGTGACAACTCTTAGTTGACATCATTTAAAGTTTAAAGTTAACAAGTGTCAATTTAATATCTTATATCAAATTATAATTAAATTATATTTAAAATTCACCATTTATGTCTTCTTATCTAGTCTGATCTAATTTTCATATTGAAGTACCTTATACCCTATCATTGCAACAAATTTTATGTTGCAAGTGTTTTAAGATTAATTAAGAATATAAAAAAAAACTAAAAGAAATAAAATATCAAACAAGAAGAAAGAAAAGTGTGCGATGAAGTTTTACTTTTCTCAGACCCAAAAGATCGATGGTGCTAACTATGTAATAATTAAGGAAAAATATAAGTAACTAATAATTTTTTAACCAACAAATCAACCAACAAAAAATAGAACATTCATAACTATTATTAATAGAACGTCCATGAAGAGAAGCCGGTTTCGGCGTCACAATCAAGGTCGATTTGGAATTCCTTATCGTTTAAAACAAGAGATTCGTTATAGCGGAACCAGAATCAATTATGAAAGTGATATCGAAATCGTTTTTCAACAAGAAAATGTCACAGAATTTGCAACCAGTTAAAGATATACCGAATATGGAACTCGGGTCATTCTCCTACGAGTTGAAAACAGAGGTTCGCAATTGGTTGCGAAAATATTGGGGTTGCAATGGTGAGAGATAGGAACAAGAGGAAAAATGGGAAATAACTTGTGTCGCAAGTAACAAAGGTGCTTGGTCTTCAGTCGAAGTATAATGTGTCCTTATGATCACTACTAATCCCAATTATGAATGGTTGTCATGTAAGACACTTAGCCCACTCTGTCAAATGGTGGAATGCGTGAAATTAACCCCGTTTCGAATGTCCTAGGCAACTCACTAGTGCGAATGTCCTAGGCAACTCACTAGTGCGAAGGTCCTAGGTCCTTGGAACTTGAATAATCCATCAAGTTCACCTCATTAAGGACTCAATTATCACTAGCAAAAGCCTAACGTTAACGGAACGGTTTTAACACAGGCTTTAACCCATTCTTATCCTTATGGATTAGTGGCTAAGATCATCCACGCTTCAACTCATGACCAAGACACAAGAACACTACTCCATATTCATAAGAAACAAAACATCAAACACTTGGCATGCACAATATGAAAACATGGTAAATAATGAGAGAAAATGAGAATCTAGAGTAGCAATTGTGATAGATCAACAAGATGACTAACAAACATCAATAATCAACCAAAGAAATGACAATAGATCATAGCAAACAATAATTTCCAGCAACGTAAAAACAAGAACACAAGAGCAAGAGATGTATAATTGAGATAAAGATGAGCAAATGAGAGAAACAAGAAAAAATTGCATTAATTAAACAAGAGTATCAATTAACAAACATCCATACAAGAATTAAAATGAAGATTTTGGCTAGTGAAGGACTGAAAAATGGAATGGAAAATTAAAAACAACTATGAACTAAAAGAGAGAAAATGAGAGAGATGGAAAACTCTCCCAAAAACCCTTTAAACTATTCTAAATTCTACAATTGATCTAATGGGAAAATTGGTTATCTTGTGTTTCAGCTGTTCCTCCTTCATATATGTCGAATTGGACCTTGCAAGGGCTTTGGACCTGGCCCGGAAATTTGAAATTCCATTTCTAGCCTTGATTTTAATTCTGCCAGACAGTACCGTGCGATCGTGCGGTATACACGTTGCGGTCGCACGGTCAACAAAGATTGCAGCTTTGACTTCGCACCCGTGCGGTCGCGCGATGAGACCGTGCGGTCGCGCGGATATTGGCAGGATGCATCTCAAAACGTTCCCAGGGACACGTGCGACCGCACGGTGCCGTGTTTCTCACTTTCTGGCTTCCTCTTGTGAACCTTTTTTTGCTCTTCAATGCCTTCCTTAGCCTTTCTTATTCCTTTTTCAATCCCTATAAGCCTGAAATCCACTAGCAAACATATCAATGCATCAAGTGGGATGTGATTTCACAAATTTCCATCACTTTTAAGGCTAAGTTAGCATATATCTATCTTTAGGAGCATATTCAAGCAAAGGATTGAAATTGTGGTTATTCACTAGCAATTATGTGAAAATATGTTGATGAACCTTTCAATTTTAACCTATTTTTCATCATATAAAATGGGTCCATCAGTCCACAATGAAAGTTATAGAATATCCACAACATAAAGTAAGCATCAACCAACTTTGTATTTTTTTTATAAATAGAACATCCGTAATTATTGTATTTTTTTACAATGGTTACGGATGTTCTATTTTTTTTATTTTTTATTTGTTGGTTAGAAAAATATTAGTTACCCATACTTTCTCAATATTTAATTTAAGTTGTTGGCTGATATTAACTGAATTTTTATTGGTTACTTAGATTATTATTATAGAATTAACCAAGCATGCTCAGTATTATCCGTTTTTTCTTTAAGTCTGTAAGATACAAGGATCAATGTTAGCTTAAATAATAGAATTTCATTAGGAAAACAGCACTAACAAGCTAAGCTAGCACAAGTGTTTCACTTAAAGACTTTTCTTCCAAGAAAACAAAAGTCAGAACTTTCGATGAAGTAGTATTTTGAAGCTCACACTCGCCCAAGCTTATGACTCATAAATCAATCAATGAATGTTTATAATTAATTAGTAGGAAAATTAGATATGACTTTTTGATGTGTAAATTGCACTATGATTCACTGTTTCTCTCAGAAATGAATGCAGCAGCAAAACATTGCAAGTGTTGTCTCTTTTGCTTTCAAGTTTCCCTATCCTTTTCTGATATTGGTATCTTTTCTATTTTTAGAATCTTTGAACTTCTTTGCTCAATCCTCAATGTACCTCTTGCAGAACTCAGGTTATACAAATATACAAATTAAAAACATCAAACACACACTTATCATTGTACATCCTTACTTTCCATTTTATTTTCTAAAACTTTTTGTGAGAATGCATAATTATATCCCAAAAGATCAAATATTCTATGACAAACTGCACATATAAAGATAAATAGAAGATTGGAGTTACAAATCCAGCAAGCAGTTGAAGTCAAAAATCCCAACTTATTGTTTGAGTTCTTGCTGATGATAAGGATAGAGAGACGGCAAGCAATATGTTACCAAAATTCAGATAGCATGTTGGTTGGACACTGATACATCTACTTAAAAACAAGACAAGGAAGAAACAATTTTTATTACAAAACCCTTTTCTCATAGTATTAGAAATAGTTTGTTGTAGCCATCCACAATTATTTTCATCTACCAAATCAATCTATGGTTAAAAAAGATTATACAGAAAATATACTTGATCCTTTTTTTTTTTTTTTTTGAAAACTTACACGCCTTATGTTGTTCATCCTTTTACTATCCTACATGAATCTTCCAACACAAAAGCTAACTCCATTTTGTCAAACAAAAAGATACCATTTTAGAACAACTTTCCTCCACAGATCAAGCTATCATCTTATTTTGTCTCTATTTAAAGCAGTAAAGATAAAATTATAGAGATATGAGATTTAACACTATTTCTTAGAATAAGAAAGGATATTTCTTTAATTTAAATTGCAAATTGAGAGCTTTCGCTGTTAAATGAAAGAAAAGAATGCAAATTTTCCTGTTGGCATATTAGTTAAACTTTTTACTTGAAGGAAAAGGAAATTTATATCCGCATGGACTTAATTGTCTCTGATAGTGTGAGTAAGTGAGTTAGTGAGTTAATCACAGCTGAGCTAGCATAGTTTGTTTAGGAGTTAGTTTCTGATAAGCTTCTAGTAGTTTCTAGAGGCATCTATCTTCTATATATAGCATTAAGTCTATTGAAATTAGCTGGGCTTGTAATCACAAGTTACTTAAAACATGAAGATTAGAGAATTACCTGCTCAAACAATTTGTTGGTCATTGACTAGAATGGTGGGGATGTGTTCAATTTTGGACCAAATTTGTTGATGCTTCTTCTTGCATTGTTCTCCCAAGAAACCACAGCAAGAAATTTGAAGCTATAATAGAGAGGAAGGCAACTTTTCTCCTACCATATTCTCCAGCTTCTTCTGACACCATTCAATATGTAAATGTTGGAGGGAGGTGAGGTGGAGAAGCTGGTTGCAATCCAATGTCTCCATATCATAAAACCAGGTGAGCTTTAGAGTGGTAAGGGAGGGAAGGTTAGGCAGCGAATATGGGTATGACTTGATGCTCGTATAAGAACCATTAATTGTAAGATGAGTGAGCGCCTCCAAGTTGAGCATCAACGATCGACCCCAAAATGGTTCATGGATACCAAGATGTTTCAGGTTAGGGGGCAAACCACCCTCTGGAACCTTACACATATTTTTGCAATCATATATCTCGAGTGTGTGTAAATTTGGGAGAATTGTATTCATGTGACTCGGCAATACCTCCAACTTGTAGCAGTATGCAAGATAAAGATGAGTCAAGTTGGGTGCTGCCAGTCCTTCTCCTGTAAATGACACTAATTCCATGCATCCACTGATGGTGATACTTTGAAGAGCAGCGTGTGGTGCCTATGACATTGAAACTGATTCCATATTTGAATACTCGTTTATCAAAAGAGTCTTGAGATTAGGAAAGGCATCCAACGACAACCAGGTCAGTGAATCGCAGCTGCTTTCTATTTCTAGCTCTACTAAATAATACTTCTGTTGTTCCTGGACTAATTCCAGCTCTGTGCAAGACCTTATTCTGAGTTTTTGCAAAGATTTGGGTAAAAAATTGCCCCGTAAGGATATAGTAGACCAAAAAATGTCTCTTTCAGCTTGCGTGTTTGAAACCGTATCATCACCCCAAAACCACTCCAAGTACAATTTGTCCATGTGATTCTTGTTTATCATCCTTGCATTCTCTGCTTCTCCCACATCAACAATATTCTCCAACTTCTTAAGGTGCAATGATCCATGAAGATTAAAGAGCCCTCCTAATTCCTAGATTCCATTATCTTCATTCTTCCCCACAATAAAGTAATCTAACGTATGCAACTGTTTTAATTTGCTTATTCCTTCGGGCATTTCTTCCAAAAAGGTAGCCCTAATAATGTAAATTCACAAGATTATGCATGCCATTGGGCAACATGGTCAGGTTAATACATTGATACAATATTAATGTTCGGAGATTATACAAGTTGCATAATGATTCTGGCAACCTAATAATGTCAGTTCCATAGAGATTCAAATAGCGTAGATGGATCAATTCATCGATTGAATCAGGTAATACATCAAGTTTACGAAAGGATAAAACTCTCAATTATTTAAACTTTCACATTATGCTTCCCATGCTTAGCAAATCTTCGAGATACAATGATGTCCTCAAACATTCCATCTTCGCAATGGAATTAAAGACTTTTGAGATTGGATGACCTAAGCTTCCACGTTCGAAATGATGAGTGAGAACCTTCTTTTCTTCTTGTTCTTCACAAAGTTCTTCTATTCTATAATAGAAGTCTCCAACAAGGAATATTGCCAAGTCATGCAAGAGATCATGCATAACAAATCTCTCAAAATAATACCCACGTGGTTTAAAAAATAACCTTGATGTTAATTCTTCGAAACACTTGCAACCAACTTCTTCTAAACTCTCTGCTTTGTTTGGTGGGCTTAAAAGATCTTCGGCCATCCATAAAAAAATTAGTTCATCTTTTTCAAATTTATAATCTTTGGGAAAGAGTGAAAAATAAATAAAAAAATACTTTAAATAGGAAGGGAGTTGATAATAACTTACCAACAACGCTGGAATAATCTTACTGTCATTTATAGAAAATCCCCAAATGTCACTCCTAAAGATTTTTTCCCATTCTTCGACATCATGCCTTCTGCACAAGCAACCAAGTGTTTCAGTTGCCAATGGTAAACCATCACACTTCCTAGAAATCTTCTTGCCTATTCTTTCCAGGGTTGGATTCCCATTTAATTCTGGAAAAGATGCCTTAGCTGCAAACACAGACCAACAATAGTCTTCTGATAATTGTTTGAGATAATGAAGAAGGTGATTTGTTTGAACGACTAAACCAACATTTTCCTTGAGAGTAGTTAGAAGAATAGTGTAGTTAGAAGAATAGTACTTCCCTTAACTCCGTAGCAAAAAGGGCTAGAAAATCCTTCCATTGACGATGATCATTACTCCAAACATCATCTAAGACAATAAAGAACATCTTTTTGGACAATTCTTTCTTCAAAGCATCTTGAATTGAATTGAAGCTCCCAAGATCTTGAGTATCTTATTTAGGGATCTTCTTGAGAATGTTCTTTGTAGTCTCCTCAATATTGAAGTTTTCTGAAATGCAAGCCCATGCTTTCAAATCAAATCCTTCCATCAACTCAGCATTATTGTACATCCATTGCGCGAAGGTAGTTTTACCAACCCCTCCCATGCCAACAATGGAGATCACAAACAAGTGATGCTCATTGTTGTCTTTCAGCATCTTGACTAAGGCCTCCTGGTCATCCTCCCTACCATACATATCCCCTCTAACAAGAGAGGTGGATGGAGTTTTCCATGAGAAGCTAGAAGTGGAAATCTTTTGTAGGCCTAGATAACCTTTGCGTTTCTCAAGATCTTCAATCCTTCTAACCACCCTTCCTATCTCATTCACCATCTGCCTATCTTCAGAATTCAAGAAGGTAGGCAAGTAAGTGCGAACCCCCTTTTGAGTTGTAGCTTTGGTGCAGACGCGGTCCAGCAAGTCATCGGCAGTGTAAATAGCATCTCGGAGAAAGTTGAGCCAATCCTTCACTTCATGGTTTTCCAGTTCCTTCAGCTCTGCATCATCAACAAAATATCCAACATTTGTCAGAGCATTCTTGAGCCTCTCAACCAAGTCAGGGCTAAGCTTCTTGCCCACAACTAAGTTGACAACTTCAGCAAAAATGAGTCTGTCTAGTACAACATTGATGAAACCAGACAGTAATGCTCCCCCAACAAGAACTCTAGCCATAATATGATCCTCAACAACAACAAAGTGATTCAAATTACTAGATGAGAGTAAAAATGGTTACCGAATTCAGTATTAGTCTATCAAGGTTTATAGTAATTAAAATGCTTACATTAATTTCTCAGCAAAAACGATTGACTTTGATCACATGATTGCAATCTTCAAGATAACTTTAAAAAAGTTGATGTGAATATTTTTAATTTCAATTTTTTAAAATATGACAGGTGTATCCAAGTCAAATTAAGGGATTAGTCAAATGAAGCAACATTAGTTTATTAAATCATAGAATCAAGATCATGACATTTGGCTCTTTCATATTGCTAAAAGTCAACAACCGTATAATAGTTCTTGGCAAATCCATCAATGGCCACAAAGGGTTAAATTTAGTAGCAATTTACACACAAATTCTTGAATTTGTCAAATTGTATGCTCCTAATTACTATATTATATATTTGTATCAATCACTTATCTTTGTATCTGATATTTTTCTTTGAAAAAACAAAGGAAAAGAAGAAGGGCTAAAGAAGAATTGATAATGGTAGTGTGAGGTTAAAATGTTGCCTTGGAACTAATATTATATTCTACTAAAAGACATACATTTCATGAAACTCTACATTGTTTACTTTGGTCTTTTGTGTCTCTAACAAGTATATATGCCACTTGACATAGAGTTTTCTTAGGAGAAATAATTATAGAATTAACCAAACATGGTCAGTATTATCCGTTTTTTCTTTAAGTCTCCAAGATACAAGGATCAACGTTAGCTTAAATAAAAGAATTTCATTAGAAAACA
Source organism: Stylosanthes scabra (assembly GCA_036250425.1). Classification (NCBI taxonomy): domain Eukaryota; kingdom Viridiplantae; phylum Streptophyta; class Magnoliopsida; order Fabales; family Fabaceae; genus Stylosanthes; species Stylosanthes scabra. The sequence continues at coordinate 14,211 of JASCZI010030626.1, read as the reverse complement.
ACACCAACAAGCTAAGCTAGCACAAGAGTGTTTCACTCAAAGACTCTTCTTCCAAGAAAACAAAAGTCAGAACTTTCTCTTTTTCTTCTCTCTTTCGCAACTTCTTCTTCTCATTCTTTCCTCTATGGGCCACCATAACCATGAAGCACCTTCACTTGTCTCCCTTATCAAGATGATCAGTTTAATTTTGCTTGTTGATCTATTTTATTTGTTTGGATAATCGATTTTTCAATTTGAATTATCACTTTTGATGAATTACAGATGATAACTCATATATTCGGTGATTATTGGCTCCCTAATATTGCTTCCGTACCACTGTTATAGTTCAAAATACATGATGGTTACATGTTGGTCAAAATTAAAAATTTTGAAGAATTTCTCTTGTAATATTTATGTGGTGAATATCATGAGAATTTTTTTGCAAGCTGAATAACAAACTTAGGTCTGCTACATCCGTTTTCAAACGAAAAAATAGCAATAGATAAAAGAGAAACTTTCGATATTCAGTCTTAGGTATAGTATGTTTTTTTTCCCTAACATTTTTAAAAGTTTTTAAAATTATTCTTAACATTTAATTTGATTCAATGTTATCCCTAACGTTTTAAATAAGTTTCAATTTTACCTTTCTCATCAATTTTATAATTAGTCAATTTTTTCCTTCCAATATTACCGTTATAAAGATTCTAAATTAACCCCAATCCAATCTAACTCCAAAATCCTAATCTAACCCAGCCCAATCAGCCTATGCCTCACCATCCACCATCCTCTTCCATTACCATAACCATCCTCGCCTCTCCTCTACCATCACTCACCCCCAACAAACATTAACAATCACCACCACTCACACATCCTCATGACCACTGTCACCACACACAACCAAGCCAACAAATCTTTTAATTAAAGGGAAAAGGACAAAATCGTCCCGTACATTTTAAAAATTGAACAAAAATAACCCCGAGATTTGGAAAATACCACAAAGTCCCTCACCGTTTGAAAACGAGGACTTATAGGCCCCTCTATTTGACTGCTGCAAGAAGGCGTAACGGCATTGGCTGAAGTGGCACAAAACGGAGACGACGTGTCACAGACGGAGCCAAGCTGGAAGAATAGTGCCAGAGTGGAGAAAACGGCGTAGTTTGGGCTAACATGGGAATCCCTAACTCCAGAAATTGGGATTCCCTACTCACTAATGACCCGAACCCAAAATCGAAGGACAAATTCTCTCCTGCGACGTCTGAAATCAGTAGCCTTCTCTCCACCATGGATAACGATGGGGCATCGTCAAGCTCAAGGCAAAGTGGAGGTGTTTTGAGAGGAGATGGTTCATCATCTGCTACCCAAGGATTCCTCGCTACCTAGGTTGAAATGAGAGGATGGAGTTGCCTCCAAATGCCGATGTGGTGTCTACGTCGTTCTGTACCTTTCGAAGACACCAAATAATCCGAATCGGCTGTTCTTTGGCTGCCCTTTCTTCAAGGTAATTAGGGTTTCGTGGCCATAATAATTTTCACCTAACGGGCATCGTTTCTAATGTGCTTTGTGATTGTGTAGGCTAAACTTCGTCACTGCAACTTCTTCTTATGTTGGATAGGCATGCTTCAAAGTTTGATAATTTTGCTGGTGTGAAGGCTGTTGAGGAGGATGAAGACGTTAATGCTCACTTTTCAAGGCTGGACATGGAGAGTAGGTTAGCATATTTGGAAGATAGAGTTGCTTCCATAGAGAAGAAGAAGGAAGGAAGGCATGAAAGTGATGTTAATTGTGGTTTGTCTTGTGTTGTTTTAATTTCCATTTGTGTAACTAGGACCTAGGGGGTTGTGATTAAGGTTTGGAATCTGTGAAGACATTTGTAGCTGTGATGCTAATGTTAGGAATTTAGTAAGGCATTTGTAGGGGTGATGTTAGTGTAATGTGTACTTTGACATAACCCTTTCCAGAAGAAAAAGGACTTAAAATGCTTTTGGATTTCAACCTTGAATTGCAAAAGAAATTGTAACATGCATCATTCCATTATTAATTAACTAAATTTGACTCTGAAAAGTAAAGAAAAGCATAAAATTTGCAAACCATATCACATGGTGAAACATTGATAAACCATAAAATAGCAATCAGATCACACATAAGTTATCAAAATATGAGTGTTGTGGATCCTATTTGATGTAATCTAATGACACTGATGGTGTCAAACACACACAAGTACTAGGTTTAAGCGGTTTAGTGCTATGAAAAGCAACATAAAAGAAGGCCAAATTGTTTTCCCAAATTAAACATATTTTTTTCAAAAAAATAGAGGATCATGTCATCAAGCCAAACTACTTCTTCTTCACGAGGCCAGGGGTAGGCATGAATTGCCAAATCTTCTGAGCTCCTGGTCCTACTGCAACCATAGTCTCCTTTGAAGGACCCACAGCTAGACTCAAAGGAACCAGCAATGGTGATTGTGGAATACCCTCCATTGATGTGTCATGCGATGATGCTACAGTCTTATTAGTGGGACGTCTATGCACCGGCTGCTTAGGCCTAAATGTCTTTTGTGCTCCACCTGCAGCAGCAACATTTTCTTTCTCAATTGGAACCTGTTGCATTTATGAACAAAGTAAGTATCATCCGTAACCATATAATTTGCAGCAATTTAACACTGATAATACCTCAGCATTGTTACTTGCACTCGATGGTGGGTCTTGGGTAGGCAAACCTCCTTCAACCTATATGACAAACAGAGGGAAAAATTTTATTAAAAAAGAACAGAGCACTTGTCAAACATCTCCCAAGACACAGAGGGAAAATAGGTCTATGAACCATGATTATGTTATTCAAAAAGGTGAAGGGAAGTAGTAATTCATGAAACACGTGATATATGTAGCATCATCATCATCAAAACCAACAAACAAACATGCCCCAAATTCTTTCCCCCAACAGAGAGAAAAATTTTATCAGAAAAGGACAGAAACACCCTTAAAGTTTTTAAAATTAGTCACAAAAGTCCTTAAGGAAGGGACTTTTACATAAGACATAAAAGACCCTGTAATAACTCGATTAATGAATACCTCTAGTACTGGGGCAGATTGGGAAATTTGAATGTCACTCGGTGTTTGTGATGATGATTCTGCTCTTCTCTTCTTCCTTGTGCCATGTTTAGGGTTAGGGTTGGCTGGAGCACCCTTACAGGTCTTGTAGTTATGGCCCTTCTCTCCATATTTATTACAAGTGACCCTAAATGTCTTCTTCAACTTGTCTTCTTTAATCAGAACCTCCACCGGATCCCTCTTTCTAGCATGGACTTTGGGTCTCCCAATGGGTCTCTTAATGATTGGAGGGTCTGTCTTCAGGTAGTTAGTGGTTGTCCAGTACTCTACACTTGGCACTGGGTTGATATTAAACTTATAGGTTGCATGGATTGACTCCATGCACAACCATTTATGCACATAATCTTGAGGATTCAAATGTTTGTACCTAATAGCAGCAACCGCATGTACGCAAGGTAGGCCTGAAATTTGCAAGTGGTAAAATATAAAGGTTGGCATGAAATTATTAAGATGAGAAGTTGAATGTAAAAAGTGAAGCATACATTTCGGTTCAACGTTATACCTGATAATTGCCATTTGTTACAGCTGCATGTGTGCTTTGCCAGATTTACACCAACTGTGTTGTCACCTCGCTTAACTTGATATGTCATCCTCGGATCATCCCCAGCCCACTGTGCTGTCCATCTGTTACTTGGGCGAATCAACTTAGCAAGCCTTTTTTCCTGGACCGGTGCTAGCTTCCCAGTGTGGTTTCCAAGGAGCCTGATGTGTTTCGTCATCCTTCGCATGATGTATCACCTTAACTCCTCGCACATTGTAAGGATTGGTTTGAATCTGTATGGGCCAATCTTGGCATTCCAGTTTTCACACATATTGTTTGTGAGCCTATCCACCTTAGGACCATGGCTGAAATAGGCTTTAACCCAAGCTTTAGGATGAAACTTGCTTAGATATGTCCAAGCTTTTTCGTTGATCCTCTTCAATTTTTCCATGCTCTCAACAAAGCCTGCTGGGGTTGTCTGGTTTGCACACTCCCAAACCATATCCCTCACATTCATATCCTTGAACCGGCTGATGAAATTCTTCCACATATGCATAACACAGTTTCTTTGAGGTGCATTTGGTGCCACTTCTTTCAGGGCTTCTCTAAGTCCTTGTCGTCAAATGATACAATAAGGCACAACAACAAAATGTTTAGATGGAGTGAAGCCTTTGTTGCAAGATTAACTATGAAGAAGTCATCACTTACAAATAAATAAAAAATCAAGTTCAAAAAGAAAGCAAATATATGTACAATTCTATCTTAACCGCATTATTATTCTATCTATAAAGTATTATTATTTTCTGTTAATATAAACGATCAAGCTAGATGGGAGAACCAACAAACATTGTACGGGTACCGGATAAATCATAGCAGATTTTACAACAATATACAAGGCTCAACAATCATAGCAGACTTTAAAACAATATACAGCAAAGGAAGATCATAATGTGAGCAAATGATACAACAATATACCACAATATTATTTTCAAGAATTAGGGTGGTGCATTACCTTTTGCTGGTCACTCATGAAATTTCAACCATACAAAGTCGGATCTCCCAAGTCCTCCAGCAACAGGGTCAAGAACCACTTCCAAGAATCTTTGGTTTCTGCCCTAGCCACTCCGTAAGCAATCACATAGAACTAGTTGTTTGCATCTTGACCCACAGCAGATAAAAGCTGCCCACCAAAGTAAGTCTTGAGGAAGCACCCATCTAAATGAATCAGAGGCCTGCACCCGCTCTTAAAGCCTTGCTTGCAAGCATCTAAATATATATAGAGCTTGTCAAATATGGGAACCGATTGAGGGATTGGAATCACCTCTATCAAGGCTGTAGACCTAGGGTTGCTTGCCACTAGCTCAAACGAGTATCCCCGAAGCCGTTCATATTGCTCTTTCTCACTGCCCACGATCCTTTCCCTAGCTTCCCTAAGTGCCCTATAAACCATTTTCTCATGAGCAGTCACCTTAAAATCTTCTTTCAGAAAATCTATCGCCTCCTTCTTATTCATATGAGGATGTATTATCAATCTTTTCTCTATTTTTCTTTTGAGCCAATGCTGATCAACAGCATTACTGTTCTCTTCCCTTGCACAGTTGTGACTACTCCTGAATGTCTTAACTTGGAAGCACCTGATTGTTGAATTCTTAGAGCAATGTGCCAACCAGCCACACTTTTCTTCCTTGCAACCAACCCTCACCCTTACCTTGTCATTCTTGATCCATTTCGGTTCCCTCCCTTCAGCAATAAAAAGATCCTTCACAACATCCTTGAAATCTTCTAGAGTTGCAAACTTCGTCCCAAGCTCAAAGTGGCCTTCTCCAAACCCATACTCCTAGTTGAACTTCGGCCATGGATGTTTGCAGTATTCCTCATCGGATGACACCGGAGTGCGTAATGTTTCACTTTCATACTCATAAGCATATTCTTCATCACTTGAAGGAAATTGTGGCTGATAGTATCTACAGCCATCCTTCACACTTGGCCCATTGTTTGAAGCTTCACCAGGCCCATTGGGCTCATTTCTTGTGGGCTCACTTCGGGTGTCCTTCTTTTTTGGCCCAACTTCTCCCTTCCCATTCTCGGCTCCTTCTTCCTATTCAGCACTCCCTTCCCCTTCTCAGTAGGATTAGCATTTGCAGACTTGCTCTTCCCTGTAACAATTGGACCTCGCTTACCCCTCCTTGCTTTCTTAGCCCTAGCTCTTCCTTCCACATCACTATCAGTCTCATCATCATCAATAGCAGCTGGAGGCTTATATAGCCCATCCTCAGCACTCTCATACCCACCATTATCAGTAGATGTTGATGAACCTTCAACATCATCTAACACAACGGGTTCAGCAATTGACTCACCTGCACCAGCTATCTGAGGCACATTCACATCATGTTCTACATAAATGTAAAACTGATCCACCAACCCATAGTTCCTCAAACAATACCCAACCATATCAGTTACCTCAGCATCCCCATATATCCTATGCAGCCCAGTTTCAAGATGTTCATCTAAGAAATCATACCAATGCATTGCCCTGTAACTCTTATAGCCTAAGCCCTCCAGCATTTTAACCAAAGCATTAAAGTTTACCGATTTAATCTCTATCTTCTCCAACCACTCCGTAGTACCAACATCATACACGAGAAGCCCATCATCATTCCTAACCAACCAGCCACCAACGTTAAACACCGGTACCACAAATGTATCATCCATCTGCGAAAAAAACAAGAAACCCCCAAAATGCTCAAACACCTATAAAACCCTAACAGAAAATTAGCAAAATGCACAACCTTCTTATCCAACTAAATTGATGAATTAAAGCTACCACATACATGCAAAACATATTCAACCAAAGTATTATAAACAACCCAGAAAAAAGAGCATTGCCCTACCTCACCTTGTTCCTCGACAGCAGCAGCTCCCTCAAATCCCCCACAACCAGCCCGATTGCACAGCAGCAGCACCTTCACATCAAAGTCTTCCTTCACGACGACAAACTTTGCATGGTCAGGAGGAGAGAAATCGACAGAGTTGAGTGTTTGGAGTGTTAGGGCAAGAAACGTAATTTCTGGTGTGGGATAAGGGTTTATATGGAAGAGCTAGGGAAGGGAAGAGCCAAAACAATGTCGTTTCGTCATTCCCTTTACTCTCTTAAGATCCACTCTGGCACCGTTCTTCCAGCCTGGCTCCGTTTGTGATACGTCGTCTCCGTTTTGTGCCACTTCAGCCAATGCCGTTACGCCTTCTTGCAGCAGTCAAACAAAGGGACCTATAAGTCCTCTTTTTCAAACGGTTAGGGACTTTGTGGTATTTCCCAAATCTCGAGGTTATTTTTGTCCAATTTTTAAAACGTGGGGGCGATTTTGTCATTTTCCCTTAATTAAATAATCATCATTAACATCATTCAGATTTTTTTCTTTAAAAAAATTAAAGAAAAATAAAAAACCCAAAGGAGGGAACCTATCCTCATGCCGTGAAAAAGTAGCAATTTTGTCACAACTCAAAAGCATATAATCCAATACATAGGGGCTGCATCTACTCTCTGTGTTCTATTTTGAGATTTCATTATTACCTCGTGGCGAGAAAAAGTAGGCACTTGTGGTTTACATTTAGATTTTTCTTTATTTCCTTGGCTTGAGATTAGAGTCGGAATCGGTGAAGTTGCTTTCCAGTCCCTTTGATTCTTGCGAGAGATTAAGAGGGAAGGCGATGAAAAATAGTAGTTTTGTTCACAGGTGAAGATGAAGATTACAGTGCAAATGGTGGCGACATCGAGTGGTGGTCGTGAAGGGGAAGGGATAAAGTGCTAACCCGGTGGTGGTGGTGCCAGCAGCGATGTCAACGAGGAGTGGCCCAAATATTGGGGTGCTCATGGTGGATGATGAAAAATTGAAAACTGAAGAGGAAAGGGATAGGATGAGAGACGGGCAGAGAGAGAGAGAGGAGGGGGGAGGCGGGATCAAATTAAGATTTTTGACTTTTGATTGGGTTAAAATAGGATTTTAATTAGCATAAAATTGGAAGAAAAAATTTGAGTAATCATAAATTGATGAGAAGGGTAAAATTGAAACCCAATTTGAAAATTTTCGAAAACGTTAATAACAAACTTGCCCAAAGCAAAAAAAACATACACAAACCTGATGGCTGATGCAGTCATGATCTTGTGAAAATTGAAGAATCCAATATTCCATTCTTTCTCAAAGAACCAATTTTTCACAAATAAATGTAAAATCTCGCCCAAAAAATTTACCAGTTAAAGGTTTAATTTGTATTTTTCACTTTAAAGTAATTTGCATCTTAAATTCAGCAAGGCGCTATAACTATACTGGGGGATCATAAACAAACACCAGAGAATAGTACCCAGGCTCATACAGAAGAAGTTTTGCCATAAACTAACACAGAGAAAGAACGTACAATTTAGCAAGTATCATTCTTGCCAACCAAAAAAAGCAAGCGCAGGGGAATCCTTCTACATTCCCATCTATCAGAAAAATTGACAAACCCCGCCTAACCTATAACTTCTAATTCCTTTTAAATCTAGTTCCCTGCGTTTGCAGCACCAATCAAGTTGTAAGGGAATCACTCTAGAGCTCATCGTGAGATTCGTCCTCGTCCTCCCCGGAAGCGCCACCGCCAGGGGCTCCACCTGATCTCTGATACACTGCGGTGATAATTGGATTGCAAACGGCTTCAACCTCTTTCAACTTCTCTTCGTAGTCTTCTTTCTCGGCTGTCTGGTTCTCATCAAGCCACTCCAATGCTTCCTTCACTGCTGCCTCAATTTTCTCCTTTTCATCGGATTCCAACTTGTCAGCAAGTTTGTCTTTGTCGCCGATCTGGTTCTTCATGTTGTAGATGTAAGTTTCAAGAGCATTGCGAGCATCGATCCTCTCCTTGACCTTCTTGTCTTCCTCGGCGAACTCCTCTGCTTCGCGAACCATGCGCTCAATTTCCTCCTGGCTCAGGCGTCCCTTCTCATTGGTAATGGTAATCTTTTCTGATTTACCAGTGCCCTTGTCTTCTGCCTTAACGTTTAGGATGCCATTAGCATCAACTTCAAAGGTCACTTCAATTTGAGGAGTACCCCTGTTCAATTGCCACAATAAATATTGATAAGTTGCAGAAATCAAGAGTGGAAAATAAAGAGAACTCGATAAAATTATAAAAACATGAAACAAACCTTGGAGCTGGTGGAATTCCAGAGAGATCAAATTTCCCAAGTAGGCGGCAATCCTTTGTGAGACTCCTCTCACCTTCAAATACCTGATCATATAAAAACCATCACCGTTAGGGTCAACCTCCATCAACAGTTCAAGTTCATTACTCAGGCATTATAAATTTAGATGAAGGTTGTGTTCAAGAATACAATACCTGAATGGAGACAGTAGTCTGCTGATCCTGATAGGTGGTAAACACCTGAGATTTCTTGGTAGGGATGACAGTATTTCTAGGAATCAATTTTGTCATCACCCCACCAACAGTTTCAATTCCCAGAGTAAGTGGAGCCACGTCTAGGAGAAGGATATCTGAAACCAGAGTGCCATATAACAAGAAGATTAATTAATTCTTCACATCCTACTCTCATCAACAAAACTTATGATATGGTCAGGTAATTAAAAAAATCCATTAGTACCTTTGGTTTCATCACCACCCTCTCCACTCAAAATGCTTCCTTGTACAGAAGCACCATAAGCAACTGCCTCATCAGGGTTGACACCCTTGTTGGGCTCCTTTCCATCAAAGTAGTCCTTCAAAAGCTGTTGTACCTTCGGAATCCTTGTGCTTCCACCAACAAGAACAATCTCATCAATCTGGCTCTTCTGTAATCCGGCATCTTCCATTGCTTTCTTCACAGGTCCCATTGTCTTGCGGAACAAATCATTGTTCAACTCCTCAAATCGAGCTCGGGTAAGTGGTTCAGAGAAATCAACACCATCAAAGAGTGATTCAATTTCCACTCGGACCTGGTGCTGGCTGCTGAGAGCTCTCTTTGCACGCTCTGCCTCTCTCCTGAGTTTGCCAAGTGCTCTGTTGTCCTTGCTAATATCCTTTCCGTGCTTCTTCTTAATCAATTTAATGAAGTACTCCATTATTCTTTGGTCAAAGTCCTCACCTGGTAAAGGGAATGAAAAATAGTACACGTTAATGGCAATATGGCAGAAGGAAAATTCAACGCTGTGAATATCATTTTTCCACAGAATTTTCATATTGATCAGCCCGACTTGAATGAATAATAAAAAAAATATACTCACCTCCAAGATGAGTATCACCGTTTGTAGCAAGAACCTCAAAAACACCATTATCAATTGTCAAGATACTGACATCAAATGTCCCACCACCAAGATCAAAGACAAGGATGTTCTTCTCGCCACCTTTCTTGTCCAATCCATAGGCAATGGCAGCAGCAGTGGGTTCATTAATAATCCTAGCAACATTCAGACCGGCAATGACACCGGCATCCTTGGTGGCCTGCCTCTGAGCATCATTGAAGTAAGCTGTACATTTGAAAAGATAATTACATTAATTAGAATAAGTTAAAAATCAGAAAGTAAAAAGTTATGATTGAGGGAAGTAAGTTAAGATCTATTTTGGTTACCTGGGACAGTGACAACAGCATCATGAATTTTCTTCCCAAGGAATGCTTCAGCTGTTTCCTTCATCTTAGTCAAAATCATGGCACTAATTTCCTCAGGGCTGAAAACCTTGGTCTCACCATCCTTAATCTTTACCTGAATGTAAGGTTTTCCATCCTTGTTAACAATCTTGTATGGAACAAGCTTCATATCTCTTTGAACCTCCTTATCTTCAAACCTATAAAGGAAAAAGAACTCATTCAGCTTTATTACCATCAAATCCAATTGTCATATATCAACAACTTGAGGACGCTTACTTTCTTCCGATAAGTCTCTTGACATCAAAGATGGTCCTTTCTGGGTTGACAGCTGCCTGATTCTTGGCAGCCTCCCCGATCAGTCTCTCGCTGTCTGTGAAAGCAACCCATGAAGGGGTGATACGGTTACCTTGGTCATTGGCTATGATTTCAACATGGCCATTTCTGTAAACTCCGACACAAGAATAGGTTGTTCCAAGATCTATCCCAATGACAGTCCCCAACTTTGTGGCTTCTTCTTTTGCAATGGAAATTGCAAATAGACATCCTGCGATGAATTTTCACACAATGTGAATTATGAAACTAGAAACTCATAGTAATTGAATTAATTCATGCATATTGACAAATAATTGAGCATGAAAAATGACATGCCTTGTAAAGGAAACGATTAATTTAGCAATTATGTTCTAAGCCGAATTAGGCAAATAAAGGATACAATAAATATCATGAAAACCACCAATAAGAGTTACTACAGTGCAAAACATATTGGTCCATTGCTAAACACTATTTCAAATGTGTAGAAATGTATGCTGTTCTCTGTGCTAAACTTCATCTTGTCAAGTTCACGAAAAATATTGAAACGACAATACCTTGCAAAGCATGCTACCACAGAAAAAAGTAATAAAAGGCAAAACAGAAACACAACACAAGCCAGTCTAGTAGCCTAGACCAAGCTCCTATTTAGGAGCAAACACTAATCAGTTTGCTTAACAACCAAAATCTCAGTTACCAAACCAAATAAAGCAGGAATGAATCCAGCATAAAGAATAACAAGAACCGATTACTGTATATGAGCAGTTTAGAATTTGGACTTTGGACGCAGATTAATGCATGTGTATATGCCTAACAAAATACTAACTCATAGGTAATAATAATAAAATCATCTTAATAGAAAAAAAAATGAACATCACTGAAATAGTGAACCAAGCTACACAACTACGTCTACGATCTCACCAGATCTGTCTCTACATAACACACAAAAATCGGATCGAAATAACTTCAAGCAAAATAAATAGATAAGCAAGAATGATTTAGCTACATTATCTGTTCCCGCATGAACATTAAAAGCAGAAAGAGGTACAGCAAAGCATGATCAGATAGATCTAAATAGAGTGATGAATTACCGAATGATATGATGGCCAGAACAATCAGAGAACCGCGTTTCCACGAGCCAGCCATGGCTGTGTGTGCGCCTGCGAATGCAATCGTGTTTCTTCTCTCTCTCTTTCTCTTTGTCTCTCTGAATCTTCTTCTGCAACTAACTACGGTGAGGTTGCGAAAGAAAGAGTGTTGCGGTTGCGGAACTTGATTTTCAGTTTGAGATGGTGCGTGTCAAGCTGAGCCGGGTTTTATATCGTGGCTGGTCGCTTCTCAACGGGAAGTTATATACTCAGACATGTCATTTGTGATGACGTGGACCAATGGAATTTCGAGGGACATTTGTCCCAGCCAATCACATTCATTGTGACGACTGTGTGAATGTAATATAACACAAAATAGAGTAATAGTAGAAAACCAAGTTAGGAAGCTTATAAAGAGTCCATCAGTGTAATTAAAAAATTAATGGAGGATAAAAAAAAAGAGAGAAAAAAAATTGATATTGACTCCCTATTATTTGTCTAATATTGGCTCCCAAGACTTTCTTCACAAAATAAAATGAAAATGAGTAATATGACGCCTCACCGAAAATCTTTCTTTGAAAAATGTTTAGTTGGTGGAAAAATGTTAATTTGCAAATTCAAATCAGTTTCTAAAATGTTATTTTGTTAGCTAAATTAATTGTCATATTACTAATTTTTCATTTATATGGATACGCTATTATGAATGAGAATTTCAAAATTTTTAGAAATTATTATATTTTATTAAATAATAATAGGAATTGGTGTGTCTAATTTTTATTAAAATTTGATATAAAAATTAATTTATCTAATAAAATGAAATGTTAGAAAAATAATTTGGTGATTAAATTTTATTGAAAATTACAACGTAATATTAAAAAAATATTTGAGGACTGATTTAGATTACTCAATAAAAATTTATTTTTCATGTATAATAATCATTAATTATATATTACATCATTTTTTCTTGTTATATATTGGGTTCATTAAGTCCTAGATATATTATATTTCGGACTCTGCTAGTTCGAGATGTATCTTTAGCTTAACCCGAAATAAGTAAGATGTGTATAAAAATGTAAATTTTTAATTCGTACCCTTTTATATAATTTTGTTATTTATTTTATTTATTAATAAAAAATCGTTAGTTTTTAGTGTATATATAATATTTTTATTTAAAAAGTATCTAAATACATGAATTTATCTGATTAAATAAATGTATAAAATTTTATATTTTTCTATTGTCAAAATTGAACTAAAAAATAAAATAAAATAAAATCTAGATAATTTTCTATAAAGTTTAATTATCTACAGTTTTTTTAGTTTATCAAATTTGTAGTTAAGGTTTTATAATGTTGAAAGGAAGAATAAACGAAGAACACAAATGCTTGTCGCTGGACTTCACTAGAACAACAGCTTTCAAGCTCTTACATTATCAGAGATTCAGAGGATTGAATTCATTCTTGGACACATTCTTTGCTTTTATTTGGATGCACACAATAAATAAAGCAAATAAAGTAGTTTTCTCCAAAACTTTTTTTAATGACGTGATTAAGTGCATGTTACTGAGATTTTTCGATTATAAGCTGATTTAAGCTCTTCTTCATGTTATATATACTGGTGTTTGTACTTCATTTAGAAAAAATTTCATAATTATATTTCATAATTATATTTCATTTTGATAAGTAAAATTAGATGGTGGGTTAAATTAACGAATTTCGTGTTATAATGATATATTGATCAGTTTGTGACTAATTAACTTGGGTCTAATGGAGGGTTGATCGTCCATGATCCATGTGTTAGACGAGGTACCTATAAAGGACTTTAACGATAAAGTTAATTGTTATACAAGAGGTATAAAGGTTGGGAAAAAATAAATAAAATAGCTTATCTTACTTAGGGTGAATGTTCTATTTTGTATTTATGGTAGCATATAACAGAAAACTCTACCACATTTATACTAAAATTGAGCGAATATAATCTAAATGTTATGAATTATTGAGTCGCCGGTTACTATGCGGCACTATGCGCATAGTAACCCAATAAATCATGATCGTCCATTCCTAATCAAGTTACTATATTGCATAGAAAATGAATCATAGCCGTTCATTCCTTTTCATGTAATAGTAAATCTTTTACTATAAATAGGGCTATGATTTCATAAGTTTTTCATATCCAGAAATCAATAAGAATTTCATATTCTTTCTCTCTATAGTTCTCTCTCTTGCTTTTCTATTGTTCTCTCTATTATAGCTTTAATTCTATAACACGTTATCAGCACGAGACTCTGATCAATTTGCTTCGAATCACGAAGCTCTAATCAAGTTTTTTTGAAGTAAGGTACTAATCTTTTACCATGTCTAACCTTTCTCGTCTCGAATTTGTACCCCTAAATATATCTGGTAATAATTTTTTATCATGGATACTTGATGTTGAAATCCATCTGAATTCAATGGGTCTTGGAGACACCATTGTGACCAATAATGACGCATCCCTGAAGGATCGCGCTAAAGCCATGATATTCATTCGTCGTTATCTTGACGAACCTCTGAAAAATGAATATCTGACCTTAAAAGATCCTGAAGATCTGTGGCAGAACCTTCATGATAGGTATAATCACCAGAAGACGGTTATACTTCC
>JASCZI010030625.1:19372-39124 GCA_036250425.1 Stylosanthes scabra | reverse complement strand
TCAATGGCATCCTTGAGGTCGTAACAGTCCTGTGTCTTGTGTCCATAGCCTTGGTGGTAATCACAATACAGGGATCTGTTCTTTGCATTTTGGGTTCTTCCCTTTAACGGTCTGGCTTTGGGGAGGACGCCCTTTTCCGAGACTTGATGGTAAATCTCTATGATGGAGGCCACTAAAGGGGTGTAATTGTCAAACTTCTGTCTCGGGGGCTTCGAGATGCCCCGAGGGCCGTTATCCCGGTGTTTATCCCTGAGGTGGGACGTCTGTCCTGAACCTCGGGGAGCAGTATGAGCTTGAGTGTTCTTTGTAGCTGCTACCACCCGATTAACCTCCTCTCGATGTATGAACTCTTTGGAGATGACTTGCATCTCTTTCCGTGTCCACACCGGCTTAGTTGTTAACTGCTTCCTGAACTCATCATTGGCAAGGCCGTTTGTGAGGCATAAGCTGGCTACTCCGTCGACCAGTCCGTCGATAGTTTTACATTCAGCGTTGAAGCGCTCGATGTATTTTCTTGTGGTTTCGTTGGGTTTCTGGACGACGGCTAGGAGGTTGATGGGGTGCTTGGTGTTGTCGATGCTTGAGGTGAATTCGTTCAGGAATAATTCTCTTATCTCGGAGTAGCTCGAGATGGAACCCGTTGGGAGAGAGCTGAACCATTGACTAGCTAGACCGGGGAGAGTGGTCGGGAAGGCCCGACATTTGACCGCATCAATTGCACCATCGCAGATCATCCGATGCTCGAAGTCATTAAGGTGGATATGAGGATCGGAGGATCCGTCGTATTTCATATCAGTCGGTTTAACAAAGTGCTTAGAGGCTTGGACTTTCAGAATCCGGCTAGAGAACGGAGTGTGGCCGTCAATGGGCGGGGTGGCATTCCGATCTCTGGTTCTTTTGTATCGCCTGTAGGTCCTCCTTCGTGGGTTGCGATCTCTTCCCGAGGAGGAGTCGCTGTCGCTCGAGCTGCTGTGGTGTCGTCTCCTCCTTGGGGGTGTGTGAGGTCGTTGAGTCCTCTTGGCTTGTGGAGGAGATTTGGGTCGTTGGTTCCTTCTGGGCGGGGAACGAGACTGGGATCGGGATCGCCTCCTGGGCGAGGTCCGGGTCCGGGGCTGAGGGTCCTTCGTGCTGGATCGAAGTTCCGCGTTCTCCTTTCTTAATTCCCGAACTTCCGACTCCATCGCCTGCATACGGTGTCTTAGTTCTTGGGCAATTTGAGATTCGTCCGAACCCGTTCCGCCGAAAGGTCGGGGGTTTGGCTCACTCGGTCCAATCCGATCGAAGGCGCTTTGTCTATTGCCTCGGGTTGGATTCCGAGGGGGCGGTTGCCCGTTCTGGTTCCTCCCGATTCTGCGTTGATGTTGCCACTTCCGGTGGCTTCATTAGCCGTAGCATTGAGGTCCAACGTTTGTTGTTGTTGTTGGTTCCGATGTTGATCGTCACCAGAGTGGTCGGTGTAAAACCACGCCTTCAGCATCTTGGTCAGCCATTGTCAGTTACGTTGAGGTAATCCCCACAGACGGCGCCAATGTACGGGATGTACCTTCGAGGGGTTTGGGACTACCGGCGTAACCGGTCGTGCCAAGACGAAAGGTTGGAGGTTTATGTGAAAGGTGGGTGTGCGCCAGCAGAACTTCGCCAAATAAGGATTTGGGAGCTCTCCTAATGCATGCAATGTGGTAGGGTTTAGAAGACGTACCTGAGAGAGGAGTGGATCCTCTCTTTATATACCCGTAATGATCCGTGTTATTTTGGAAGTAAATCTATAAGGAATCAGCGCAAATATGGCTCGATTCTCTATATATTTACCGAGATTGCTTGCGATAAATCCGTACAGGATCATGATTAATGATATCCTGATCCTTCGCGGATTTATCGAGCGAAGTATTGTTCCTTATAGCATCAGGCCGATTTTATTGAATAGAGGATTCAATATGAATATTTCAGGGGATTTGGGCCGTCTGGGCCCAGCATCCTGAACAAACTTCATGCGACAGAGTCTGGCCTGGATACGTAAGTTCTTTGTTGTTCTTGGATACGTTTGGCTTGGTTAACGTATTTTTTTGTATTTTCATGGGAGCAATTTGTGTGATATCTTTTCATGGGTGCAACCTGTTTTCTTTACGCCGAGAGGCTCAGGAAGAGAGGAATATGGAGACAACCAATGATGACCCTTCCTTGGTGAATATCATGGACCGTTTACAAGCGGTGAGTCTAAGCATTGTGTAAGCAAGTCATTTTAGGGTTCATAGGAAGACACTGGCCCATCTGAAGTCACTTCTTATTAATTTGTTTTTGTGTTAACATACCCAGCTGGGACTCCAAAACGAGGTAACGCAGCGGCTGGTGAGGGTCCAGTCGCAGGAAATCCATTAGCTCACTGACCTCGTCATCGAGCAACGGAGATTGCTGGAGTTCCTACTGAAGAAAGAATCTGTTAACGTTAGAACACGAGAATCCAATACGGGGGCTTCTAAGTCGTGTGGAAAGAAAGGTAACGTGGTTGTGGATCCAGTCAGTCAAAGGACACGCTCCAAGGGTAAACTCCCAATGGGTTCCCAAGTAGAAGAGTGCATGAAGTCTTCTCCGCCCATGAAGGTAATATGACCATGGCATATATTGTTTTGTTATGATAATATTGAGTGGTGTTTTAGTTTTAGTTATTATCTGTTCCAAATACTAAACTTGAAATTTTGTTGTATGTATATAAATAGAGAAAGCTGGATTTTTCAAAGGAGGAAGTCGGAGAGGAAGTAATCGAGATCAAGCAGGAAGGACGTGGAACACCATTTACTTTTCATTCGCATGATGGCCCATTCATGATCGGGGAAGACATGCCACATGTGAGTTTGAACCCGTTTTATATCCCATTATTGTGGTGTGTTTGCATTATCTTGCCATCTTATGTATCATTGCCTGCGTCGATGTTTTCAGTGTTTCGCTCTTGTGTTTCAACCACCCGAGGGTATCAGGGAGTTAGCTGTATCGGCTTTTATATTTTCAGTTGAGTGACCCAAAAGGTTAGCAAATTTTTTTTTATCATGTTTGATCAGCGTTGTGATAATGATTTTCATGTAAAGCTGGCTGATAAATTTTCATGTACCAGGGAGATACTGGTTCCTGATGATTACTGTGTCGGAAGCAGGGAATACCTCCAAACTTTGTGTCCCGGCAGGATGGTCGTAGATGATGTGGGTATTCAACCTCTATAATAACAATTTTTTGTATGTATCTGTTATGCGTAGATTATGAGTACCTATTTTAACTCTTTATTTGATTTATTCTTAACAATTTAGGTTCTGAATCTGGTTGTCTCAATGTACACTGAGACTGGCAAACTTGATGGGCAGAGGATATGGTGGCTTCCGACAACATTTGCGGTATGTTTTGATAAGCAATGATTAATGTGTTTCGGATAATGTTTGCCTTACCAGTTTTTTATTTTCTGACATGTGGTACTCACTCCCCATACAGCAAATTGCCCTTAGCCCCATTAGTCACTGTGCTGCGACATTGGCTTTCATTAAGCAAAGATATATGGGTTTTGCTAAGAAGCTAACGAAGGTCATAATCTTGTTAATTACAGTGTCTGACTTGTATATGAATTAATGGTTTTCAATACAACTAACTGACTTCATGATTTATTGATAGATATATGTCCCACTACATCTAGCTCAATATTGATATCTTATAGTAGTAGACTTGACTAGTGGGGAGCTTGTGTACTTAGACTCGTCAAAGACATCTGATAATGCTCACCGCAAAGCAAGATTGGATCAGATCAAATATGTGGTAATTGAGCTAAAACTAGATTGCACAATGATAGTTTTTATATTTGCACAAAGGAACTTTCAATGCACAATGAGAATGACCTTTTTTTGTGTGACCACATTTGTGTTTATTTTAGTTTTTACTTTTAAAGCAATGTAATTAACAGAAATGGAATACAACTTTTTATTTATTTTCAATCGGTAACATTTTTAGTAAAAAAAAATTAAGAATGTTTCAATAAATCTTTATTAAACACAATATTACTTATCATGTTTATTCAAACACAAATTTTTCTATTAGAAAAATTTATGCTGGAAAAAATGAAGGATAAAATACTTTGTTACCACATGTATTAATTTTTATCATACCAATTTTAATGAATTTTAAAATTAAAATGAGTGCAAAATTCTTTTATTTGACCTTTAAAGTCCAAATTATTTATTACCTTTTTTTGTTCATTGTGACACACAACTCATCAATTTTTTTTCTTATACACCATCATAGGCATATTTTCTTGAGAATATGATTCAGGATGAGGATTTTTACTCGGAAAAAAGGAGCAATACCTTTATTTTCGGTTTAGCTTATATGACATTTTTGAACCTGAAGTTCGTCAACAAGATCCTCATTCGTAAGTTATTTTCTCCCCATGTCATTGCCCTCTTGAGTTTTCCATTTTGGTTTTCGTTTAATTATTCTATGTGGTTTCACTTTAATGTTAAGCAGTATGGATTGTGGTGTGTATGTGGCTCAGTGGATGATACAATCAGATATATGGCAGGCATACAATTTGGTACAATTCTTATTTTATTTTCATGCAGCCGTGTGGCCTTATTAAACACAACAACTTAAGTATGATGTTTTCATATCTAAAAATTCATTATATAGGTGATAACGGATGAGACAAGAATGCGTCTGGGCATTGATCTTGTCACAAATATTCACAACATCAATAGGGTTCAAGTGGCAGATAGGGCTGTGGATTATTAGGACAGCGTGGTTATTGGATGGAACAGAGCTAGGAATATAAGGCAGCAAGAGCAAAATAGTCCCAGCTTAGAATTCTGAAAGCCACTCCTGAGCCAATATCATTTTATATTCCTTTTGTTTGCTTCGCCTTTTTTGAATATTTATTCATTTGAAATATTTGATGGACCCTATGTAATGTCTAGTTTCTGCTAGGAGTTTGAATGTGTTTTAGCAATCTTATATATTTAAGCGGACCTATCTAATGTCTAGTTCTACTAGGAGTTTTAAAATTTTTTGAGAAAAGTTCTACTAGGGGTATAAATGTTTCAGTTTTAGTAAGAACACGCTCAGTTTGTTAAAGTAACTCTTGTGTTATGGACAAATTCTTTCTTTTTGATGGGTTATATGTTATTTTCCCTTCTACACTTTTTTGCCATCAACTTATTGGAGAAGATAAATTTTTCTTGTTTTGGAATTTATAAGGGGTTTGAGGTATCTGCCTAACAGAATAATGATGAAGTAAAAGATAAATGATGATACACATGCAAAAAGAAGTTCACAAGTTTATTATTTTTGTCATTTAACAGCTCAATTCAATAACACACATAAGAGCTATGAGGCCTATTATTAAACTGCTCTATTCAATAATAAATTGAATTTTGAATACTAAAACTGCCATAAGTCAGTTAGGATGCGTTTGAGAGAGAGACCAAGACTAGGAGACTAAAACTGGAAGACTAAGATTGAGAGACTGAGACTAAAATAGGTTTGTATATTGTATTTGGTTTAAAATTAATTAAATATAGAGACTGGGAAATAGAGATTAAACTAAGTTGATGGAGCAGAAATAAAAATTAATATTGAAAATTATAATGTTGATTGAGAGTATTTGAGTAAAAAAATATTATTAAAGTTTCAGTCCCAGTCCCCAATGCCTCCAATTTGGAGGTACTGAAAATACTGGAATTCTGGAGACTGAGACTGAAATTTTAGACTGAAATTTTAGTTCCAGTTTCTGTCCAACAAACACAATACTGAGTCTGAGACTGCAATTTTAATTCCAGTCTCTATCTAACAAACACAATACTGAGTCTCAATCTTCCAGTCTAAGTCCCAGTACTCAGAACCAAACGCACTTACATTTGTATGAGATCATAACAAGTGAGTGCGGTTGTGGGACTCAAAAAAGGGAGCCACATCATGAGGCATGCTAGACACGTTATGTGATACAAAGCTAGGAAATTCAAAAGGTTTTAAGCTATCATGATTTAAAGATTGGAACTTATCAGCTCAGAGATTTTACTAACTGATAGGAATATAAAAACAAGTTGTATGATTGAAAGACATGATTTAACAAGATCTCATCATTTTGCATCGTCATTGAGTGTGTTGCCAAAGGTATGAGAGTTATTGGTGTGGTTGCTAACTCTCAAAGGATCTCACCATGTCATACGAATTGGTAGTGATTTAAAAGGTTTGAAGATTTGAAGATCTAACACCGCAAATAGTATCTATTGAGGAATGGTTGCAAAAGACACATAAACTTTTTTATTACATTTGTTGCCAAAAATACCATTATAAGGCAAAACTTGGTTATCTTTGAATTGCAAGTCTGCCACAAGTTAAGAAGGTTATAAATTTATATAAGACTCTACGGAGAGTCACCTCCGCGACAGAGATTGCACTGTCATGTCTTCTGCACACCCTCATGCAGACATCATTATATATGCCAAGATAATAAATGCCAAGCACATAGCTAGATCACATCTTGATAGTACTAACAATCCATGAGCAATTCATTTCAAAGACAAAAAAAGGCTTGGCAATGAAGAGTTATCTATCCCTACACCAACACAAACTAAGACAGATAAACTATCCAACAACATGATAAAGTCATTCACTTAACCAAAGCCCGACAACAGCAACAATGCTATAATCATGTAAATGCAATAAACTAAAATCAAACTTCAGAATCCAAATCTTGATCACCATCAGATTCAAACTTTGACCACAATTTTTCAGCTTCTTCTAACTACAAAGAAAGTGAACAAATCATCAATTGGATTTATATAGTTAGTTAACAAAATGGCTGCCCACACATTAAAAAAAAAATCAAATTTTGGAAGCATACCTCATCTTCATCTTCGAATCCACCAGGCTGCCGACGATCTTTCTTTAGATTACTCTTAAGTTGAGGGCATTTCCTCTTGTTGTGTCCAGTGTTATTGCATTCAGTACAAAGCCTCTTCTTCCCGGTGCGCTTAGAATACTTTGGAGCCCCTTTAGTCTTAGCTACCTCCGGATCACGAACCACTCCTCTTGGATTTGCAGGAGCAGCACCTTTCACCTGTACACATTCTGACTCAAGCTCAGCATAAAGTTGTCGTATTGACTTCATTGCCTTTTCATACAAATGAAACTGCTGTGCCCCCAAGAAAAATAGCCACTGGCAAGCGGTGTGAAGAGCACCATGACGTAACAGGAATGACCTATCACTATCATCCTTGGTTTTCTCAACATATTCATCTAATGACTTCGCATTTCTAGTCCATCGCTTGAGAATTAAGTGCGGAGGAATTTCTTTAACATGCTCTGACCTCATAACAAAAAACATGTGGCGGCGAGGATACCCATTTCTGCACCAACGTCCACATGAGCACTTCATCATCCCCATATTGTTGTCAAATAATGCAGTCACATTTCTGTCAGGAAGTCCATAATCCTGGACTGTGTAAATCTTTGTTGTCAACGACCTACCCACTCTTACCAAGTTCACTGCAATAACCCGCTCTATCTCTCGCCGAACATCTCCAAACACAGCCCTTGTATAAGTTTCTGCCGCATTACGTTCTAATGACTCCAAACTAGTAGTCATAACCGGTATACCGTCTATAGTCCTGAATTGAGACAACAACTCATTATTTCTATAATCTTTCACCATTAGCTCAAGATTCTGCACAAGATCTAGTATGGTACCTTTGGATTGGAGAAAATTCTTTGCTATCGCATTTATGCCTTCACAACGTGAGGTTGTCCTAAACCCTGCACAAAACTTGTCGCGTTGGTATGCATTCACCCACATCTCCTTGCCGAAAACCTGATTTGCCCACACACTTTCCTCCAGCCCATACTCCTCAACCGCCAAGCTCCATTCCGTAAGAAACTCATCTACTGACATGTCCGCAAAGAGCCATCGATTGAAGCGCTCTCGCAACGCAGCCTCTTTCACATACGAGGTCACATTCTTTTCAAAATGCCAAGCGCATAGCCTATGAGTGGCTGCGGGGAAGACTGCACTAATAGCTTTGTGCATTGACTCGTCACTGTCAGTTACAACTACGGAGGGCTGCTTGCCACACATCACCTCCAACAGTTTCTCCAAGAGCCACGTATATGACTGAATAGTTTCATCCATCACCACCCCAAAACCAAATATCGTGGTCTGCTTGTGGTTGTTTGAACCAGAGAAAATCACCAACGGCCTTCTATATTTGTTCTTTTTATAGGTTGAATCGAATGCAAGCACGTCGCCAAAGTACTGGTAATCTAATCTGCTGCGGCCATCAGCCCAAAATAAATTGCCAAGCATCCCCTCCTCAGTCATGTTATATACGGCCATAGCCATTGGGTCTGCTTCCATCTTTCCATCTAAGTACGCAATTGCAGCATCTGCATCTCCATCTGTTATACTTTCACACTTACTCTTGTCAACATAATTGTAAGCATCCTTTTTAAGAAATCCAACCAAAGAATATCCACCGGCTATCCCAGCCATCTATCGAACTGTCTTTGCAGTTGAAATCCCACACTGGTACAGGCCATCTATCTGATCTTTTGCAGCAGATGTCATTGATCGGTATTTGGGAATCAAGTGCACCATTCCCTTTGGAGTGAGCTCATGGTTGTGGTTGTTGTCGATTTTTCTCACACGCCATACAGAATTAATCTTGTCTAAGAAAATTGATAACTTAGCCTGGCAGTTTGTCCTTGTTTCAGGTTTGTGCACCCTCAACCTGTCCACACGATTGTAGTGTTTTGCCTCTCTCAAACCTTCTCGGTTGCAAAAGAACCTCCGGCTGGTCACATTACCTAATTGATCCTTCTTGCAGTCACCCTTTCGTATACCAAATCCATGATACTTCCCAAAATCCTTGTAGAACTCATATGCTTTTTCGTCATTCATGAACTCCATATTCAAAACGTGCTCCATGCGCATGCAATCAACAAACCCATCCTCACCTTTCTCTCTTTCCCCAGAAGGCCCACGCATTGATTCAGTAACATTCTCCTCTGGATCCGCCCTTGCATTAAGGTTATGTAAGCCACATTTGTCATTAGATTTTGCCATTTCCATCTACAAGTAAAACCCACAAATTAGCATTAACACACAACTTGTTCTTTTTTCTGGTGCATGGTAACAAAAAAAAAATTGTAGAAACTCATTTGAGTAACACAGCTAGATCTAACTATTAATATGGGGTATTATGTAGAGTGTTAAAAGTGGAAAAAAGAAAATAAAAAGTAATTAGGAATAGTGAAAATGGTTTTCAGCACTACTAAAAATTAAACTTAATCATCGCTTATAGGTTTTCAGAGAGAAGAAATAGAATTGATATAACATGATCATACAATGAAAGATCTCATAGGAAATAGCTTGCACTACTTGCTTGTATAGCAGGCAACTACACAAGGCTAACTTAACTAACTGACTTAATTAGACTAACTCCTAACAAACTTTGTAACTAACTTAGCTAATCTACGCCTAATTCATAACAAAGCTACTGCATCAAGTAACATTAATAAAATAATCTAAATCAATCTAAATGAACATTTGGGAACACAAATTCAATGTGATTTACTCAATTATTTATTATTATTATTGTTGTTGTTATAACACAATTACCAGAATTAATATTTTTTTTATAATAAGAAATTTGCTGCTATATCATACAAGAATAAAGATTTTACTATATCACTGAAAAGCTAGGCTTGATTTGTTCACGAATTTATCTAAAAGTTCAATAGTTTCAACCATTTTTTCAGATAATTTAATACTTGGACATAAATACCAACATTTATTCAATGCAACAACAAAAGTTATTGTGAAAGGGAAGCATGGATGAACAAGTGACCTAACAATAAAATAAAAAATAATATGAAAATTTGAAAATAGCCAAACAGTACAGTGAAGCAAAAACTTACATTTGTGAAATTAAATTAATAATTTACTTGAATTGATAATCTTATACTAAACTATAAATGAGGGTTGTCCAAAAATATAAATGAATTCAACGTGCTTTGTACTCATACTTGATATTTGCTTAGAAATCATTAGCACTTTGCTTTCAACATCTAAACTAGCCCCTTCACCAGCCTCCACTCTCCCACCCGCATCTGCTATTTTAGATTTGTTCATTCTTCCATTCCTCAATCCTTAATTCATATTAATATCACTCAATTTATTATCCCCTAAAAGCTACATGTGGAATCTTTCCAACTATTAGAAGATCTGAGAATATCATATACATCACCATTTACCTTTTTCCTTCTTGATAATAATTAATATACAAAATCAGAAATAATAAGCCCTAATGAAAAACAATATGCAAATTTGAAAATAGCCAAACAATAAAACAAAACGTTAGCCAACCTGAATTGTTGTTGTTTGTGGACGGCAGGAGAGGTGGACAGCGGATACACGTTGACGTCGAGAAGGTTGACGCCGAAAGTGAGAAAGATGGTGAACAAAAGGAACGGGAAGATAATGAGAAGGAGAGGAATGGTAACTCAGCGACGGTGAAAGTCATTGTCGGCGGTGGTCTGGTGAAGATTCTGTCGAAAGTGTAGGTTAGGGTTCTTTGGGAAGAAGGAGTACGAGAGAGGCAGGCTTCTCATCTCCTTTTGTTTTTTAATCTTTTTAAATTTTAACTTCATTAGTAGAGAAAGTTAAAACATAAAAACAAACTGATTTTTTTTTTTAAATTTAATTTTAGTTTTGGGAATGAATACCTATCTAATATTACTAACCAAAAAATGAAAAAAAAAATTCTTTTTAGCTCCTGCAAATGAATAATCCAAATTTAATGTAAATTTTACAAGCCCAAAAAATTACTCGTTACGAAAGCCCAAAATACATTACGGAAATGGCATTATCCCGTTACATAGAGTACTCCAATATTATAAGTCTACCAATGGAATCTGACATGTGGTCAAATTTTAAACCACAAATATGTTTGCATCATGATATGAGGATTGATTGGGTAAGCACCATAGAATGACCCTATTAGTATATATGAAACTGAATATGTTAAGTGTATATTAAAATCAGTTATTAAAATCAGCCACTAAGTATATAATACACATCAAAATATAAAATACATATTAAAAATAATTAAACTACACATGTACTTATATTTTAATATATGGTAGTTAATTTTAAATTTAAATAGAATTTCTCATAGAATTAATATATAATAAGTATATAATAAAAAATAATTAAATTTAACTTAATTCATACATTTTAAATTTAAATATAATAATTATATAAATTTAAAATGAATAGCTGAAAATATTATAAAGGAACACCAAGAAAAAATGCTCTCCATTTCATTGAATTTGATGAATATCAAGTCTGGTGACCAATATGTAATCTTTAAGTCACGAGCCAACAACAACCATGTTTCTTGGTTATTTACGAGAAATCAATATAGGGACATTTTGGTTGGATTTTTTTTAAATAAATAAAATAAAAATTTTATTTACCAAATAAAATAAAATTATGAATATTTACTTTTTATTATATGTGTGCATTGGCATAGGGGAGAGTGTGCCGCGATGAGTAGTTACGCTACTTGAAAATGAATAAATATTTCATAATTTTATTTTATTTGATAAATAAAATTTGTATTTTATTTATTTAAAAAAATTCCATTTTGATTATTACAATACTCACTAAAACACAAAAATAAAACTGGAAACATTTTGTACCGTGAATAAGATATTCTGGTGTTTATCACGAAATATGGAATAATTTTCTAATATTATGATTACGAAGTCAATGATTAATATGAAAATTAGGCAACAGCATTCACTAACAGTACTAACAACAAAAGTACTAAATCAGAATATAGCAAACCTACCAATACCCATGACTTCCTGATAATCAATCATTATTAAAAAGGAAAATTTAAGAATCCCACAATTCAGAATGAACTAGGACAAACTTGAGTCCTCAAATAAAATCAACACAATCACATGGGAAAATTAAATTCTTAAAAGATAAAAAAGGAAGTTAAAATCTTGGAAGGTATCCCATAAATTTTCTTCTTCAGTCAAACAAAAAAAAAACATAATAATTTTCTTCTTCACAAACCTCTTATCAATATCACTCTCCAAACAAAATGACGTTTCAAGGATTATATAATACCAAATATAGCAAAATAACCATATTTCCCAATTTAAACCCAAAAAACAAACAAACAAACCAACCAACATTAATATTTAAAAATAAATATTTCATTTCATACTGAACGAAATTCATAATCTTCTTGCCTTCTTGGAGAAATTAAGCTCTAAAATTATTATACTAACATACGAATAAAATGCGGTAAGCAGAATTTATACTTTATCATTTCGCCAGGCATAATAATATTAAGACAAAATAACAAATCTAAAATAATAATTAAAAAACACCTATTGCTAAAAGAGTTAACTACTTAAATCACATATATACACTAACTACACCTAATCTTAAAACTAAAACAGGAATAGATATTAGATATAACTGCTTAAGGGGAAATTAGAGCTTATAATAAAGTGATCGAGGTTGTCACCAAAAAAAAAAAAAGTGATCGAGGTGTGATTTAAAAGTCCTCATCCATCTTGAACACGTGTACACCACCGTGACCGTTCAAACTAGACATAACCGAAGCCTTCTGGTATTCCCCAACGCGCTTCTCAAAGAAGTTGGTCTTCCCCTGAAGCGAAATAAGCTCCATCCAATCAAAAGGGTTCTGAGCATTGTACACCTTCTTGCACCCAAGCGCCACCAGCAACCGATCCGCAACAAATTCAATATACTGACTCATTAACTCTCCGTTCATTCCCACCAACGCGCACGGAAGCGCGTCGCACACAAACTCCCTCTCTATCACAACAGCGTCCTTCACGATCCCCTTCACGCGCTCCTCAGGGAGCTTCTTCTTCAGAAGAGAGTACAGCAAGCACGCGAAATCGCAGTGGAGGCCTTCATCTCGCGAGATCAACTCGTTCGAGAAGGTCAAACCAGGCATCAACCCGCGCTTTTTAAGCCAAAATATCGAGCAGAAGCTTCCGGAGAAGAAGATCCCTTCCACGCAGGCGAAAGCTACGATGCGCTCCGCGAACGATTCTGAACCGTCGATCCAGCATAGGGCCCACTCGGCTTTCTTCTTCACGCAAGGAACGGTCTCGATTGCATGGAAGAGACGATTCTTCTCGGTTGAGTCTTTGATGTAGGTTTCGAGAAGGAGGCTGTACATTTCTGAGTGAATGTTCTCGATTGCGATCTGGAACCCGTAGAAGGCACGTGCCTCGGAGACTTGGACTTCTTTCATGAACCTTCCGGCGAGATTCTCCAGGACGATTCCGTCGGAGGCGGCGAAGAAGGCAAGGACGTGAGTGATGAAGTGGCGCTCACCGTCGGTGAGGGAGTCCCAGTGGCGGAGGTCGCCGGAGAGGTCAACTTCTTCGGCTGTCCAGAACGACGCCTCCGCCTTCTTGTACATTTCCCATATCTGAGGGTATTCGATTGGGAACATGCAGAATCTGTCAGGGTTTGGAGCAAGCAGTGGCTCTTCTGGAATTGCAGGCATGTTTGAAAATGGAGATAGTGATGAAAAGAATTTAGGTATTTTAACGGTGTGTTTGTGAAGCTTGGTGATTCGTGATGGAAGGAGGCGGATGAGGGGGTTTAAATAAACAGTGGGCGATGAAGGGTTTCGGATATCTTTGAAAGGGAGATTTTGAATTGGGTGAAAATAGGAGCGGGGATTTTCAAATTTTGGGTGTGTTGTGTTTGGGAAGCTTGCGGGAAGATGACGAATTACTTGGGGCAGTTTGTGGAATTCGTGTGCAGGGTTTTTCGTTCCGTTGCAAAATTACCGTTGGGGTAGTGTGCGTAGACAGTTATGCCGTTTGTGCGAAGGATTAAAGGGGTAATTTTGTAATTTTCGGAGTCGCTTTTGAATTGGAATTTTAGTAAGAAATTCGAGTTGGCGCCTAAGCATCATTCCTCTCTCTCCTACTTTCTATTTCCCGGCAAAAATTCACCTTGCCACGTCACTCCCCTCTTCCTCCTTGCACCAAACTTGCCACACTAGTCTCTCTGCAAGAAAATCAAAGAAACAGTGAAACACAAACATGGCAGAGAAACAACTTTCCACGGCACGTAACCTTCTTTTTCTCATCATCCTCATAACCCTCCTCCTCCCCGCCGCCGAAACCACCGCTATCAACGCTGACTTACTCCGATGCGTCATCCTCCACCAAAGGCTCGAAATCTGAAACGTATCGTCTCTCCCACCAAATCTCCATTTGCCCACCCTCAACGGAGACTCCTCTCTCATTATAAACGAACTTAACTCAACAGACTACATCGTGTCCGAACACTTCCTCTACGGAACCATATCATTACCCTTCTTCGTCATCGACGATAGCTTCTTCAACGTATCGCTCCTCAAACCCCTCGGCACAAACGCGGATCCATTTGCCGCCGTCTCCTACTTCTTGAAATCTAACGGCTTCTCCGTTATGGCCAGGTTTCTTGATGCTCAGCTGTCTAAAGAGTTCCGTAAAGGCGCCAATTTCACGATCTTTGCGCCGTTGGACTCGTCGTTTTGTAATGGCGTCGCGAGGAACATGATCAGCGATTACTCCAGAATGTTACGCAAGTACGTCGTGCCGAGGCGGATTACGTGGCTCGAGCTGATAAGTCTCCCTGACAAGACTCTACTCCCGACGATATCCAACGGTTTTTCAATCATAGTGACGTCTTCATGGATGGTGCCATTTGTCAACGGCGTTCAGGTGGCCGTTCCGGACATATTTCTGAGCGATCTCGTCGTGGTTCACGGAATCTATAGCTTGCTTGTTTAGTCATGGTGGAAAACAACCTTTCTTTTCTTTTTAACCAATTCTTGTTTCGTCATTTTAGAGTTAGGATCTGTTCGTGCAATTGATCAATAATGCTTGAATCTGGTATAGTTTTTTGCTGGATTCGTATACATAATTGTGGAGGCAAATAATACTTTGTGCATTGTTTTGTGAATAGCTTTAGAAGCAATGGATCTGTTTTCAATCTTGAATGGTTTGAGTTATTGCAATCTGTTCTGAAATTTTACTTTAGCTAATTAAAAAAAATTGGACTAACAAACATACCCAATTACCCACAATTAATAAAGTTATAAAACTGCCATTTTACATTGTTTCTTGCTCATCCAAATGTATAACAGTGATTTACAACTTCAATAAAGAAGTTTACTTGTACAGTTATGAAAATTAGACAAAAACTCCAAGAGCTTCTGGTAGGATATGATACTCAGATGGTACATTTCTTAATGGTCCATTATACATAAACTCTCTCTCTAGATTATAAGATGATTTCTTCCTGTACACTGACATTAAGAGTCTTATTGGGAAGAACAATGCTGTTAACCACCACCACCTCATCTTCCACTGTCACAGCTTCTCCTAAATTATTAAAGGAAATAAAAAAGAGGAGGTTAGCAGTACTAAAAAATTGAGAACTAATGATACGGAAAATAAGTTATGCTAGGTGTATACCAAAATCAGCCACTAAATCAGTCACCGTTTTTGTATTTTGTATTTTGATGCGTATTATACACTGGTGGCTAATTTTGGTGTGCAAATAGAATTGTTGATGAAGGATATATAGTACTCCTTCCATTCTATTTTATTTGTCACCATGAGATTTTGGTAACTTTTGTATCAGTTTACCCGGAAACAATAATTTGATGTTACAAAATCAAAATGAACAATAAAACAAAACTAAGGGAATAGGCAATTAGGTGAGAAGTGAAGTGTACCTAGAATGGTTATGCCAAGCTTTTTATTGTAGTCACCTTCAGCCTGAACCATTCAATTCCACTATGAGTCAGCCACAGAAAGCTTGAATGGACAGGTAAATAACTTTTTAATTGCCAATTTAAATTGTAAAGTAATGGAAATTTTGATGTGAAATTTCCTTTATATTCCAATTATCTCTAATGTAGCTTTATCAATACTATTAGAAATGCACTGAACTTGCCTGCACCCGTGACCATCTTCCAATTGACGACTTCCATCCAACAATAGAATTTATAACTACTGCATTTTCCTGTTGAGGAGAAAAAAAAAAATACCCACATACATAAAATTTATATGTTGTCAAGAAGACCCATCTTAGGCATTCAGGCATGCTGTTCCATACCTTAATTTCAACATCATCCAAGATGATACAGCTGATTAACCTGGCACCAGCACCCACACGTACATTTGCCGAGATAGATGCATTGGGACCAATCTGGAAAATAAACAAAATTAGTTTATGCTGGTATGAGATTTTTAATTTAATTTACCTTTTCCCCTAGTAAATTACTGTATTAGTATTTTATGAAGAAAAGAAAGAAAGAAGAATGATAAAGAAGATGAGAAACCATGCAGGAATTAAAAAGAGACATAGTGGAAACAAAAAGAAAAAGAAAGATAAATGAGAGAAGTTTTCCTACTAGAACTCTAAGAAACCTATTCTTAGCAATCTAGGTCACTGGAATGGTTTTCCCTACTAGACCTTCAAAGAACATATCTTTGACAACTTAGATCAAAGAGATGAAATTGAAAGAACTAACACAAAGAGTTGCCTTAGGTTGGATCCTTTAATTTCTTGATGCAACATATAAAGCAAATCACTCACCTCACTTGATTACACTGAAATTCATGCTCCATGAGCGATAGAGAATAAAATCATCCAAAACTTCATAAACGGCTTTAAAAAGTGTTTAAATAGCTTCCTATTAGTTCACCCTTAATTTGGGCAAGATCACGTATCAATATTAATTACTGCTTATCTTCTTATTCCTCATGTTTTAAACTCATGAACAAGAGGAGGTTTAAAAATCTTAAACTTTCCCTTCACTTCCCCTCCAAAACCTTACCTTTCCTTTCCTTTCCTCAAGTTAAAATCCATGATTAAACAATAAAATAATAGAGTAAAATAGTAACTCACATATGACAGAAAGAATATATATTACTCCATGTAATGAGTCCTATCTGAGAGGAAAACTAGCACTATTTATAACAATAGTAAAACCCTAACACTAACAAGGAAATAAGGATAAATATCAATGCTAATCATGGGAGATCACATTTGATACACAATAATATGATATGATTCTATCCTGATTTCTTACACCTTGCAGTCCTGATTTCTAACACCTCGCAACTTGCAAACACAGCCTATGAGTGTAATAGGAGCATATGTCAACACAAAAGTGCAGAGCTTTAGCGAATATAGCAGAAAACATATCAATGTATTACCACAATCTTATTATTTTAGTCCAAAAAGGGAAAGGATTTATGATCTTATATAGGCAAGAATGAAACTACCTTCGCTGATGGATGAACTTTTGCAGATGGATGAATATATACATCACCAACAATGGTTGCACTTTTTTTACCATCTCCATTGGATAAAAGATGTGGTGAAGTATGACGGTATTGAGCAAGATACAACTCTGAGCATTTCAGGGATATTCTGTTGATGCCATGTATATACACTGTAAGTGAAATCCAAGAACGTTCAGTAATTTAAGCTTAAAGCAATATGAAGATAGTACAAAGCCTACCCTGGAGTTTTAATTTGCTCCCAGAAATCATTTGTCTCATACGTATATAGTTGCTTCTTTCCAGCTAGGGGTGACAATATATCTTGATCCAGTCTTACAAAATCCGGAGGAATACTCCTGAAGGGAAAAAAATATATTTACAAACCCTTGAAAATATTGCAGTTTTACAAAGGAGGAAATATGTGCAACAAAAAAGATGTTTGACAATCAATGTGCTGTATCTGGATTTTCTTTGAATTATCAAGAGGAAGAATGAAAAAACAATGGAGTAAAATATTTCGTATGATCATAAGCAATTACTTCTAATAACGCTTGGAAATATTGTCTCGAATTTCCACCAAAACAAAGAAAAACTAGGGAGTTTAATCAACCTTGTGGCATATTGGAGTGCTTCAAAGCTGGAGATACGACGTAGATTGGCTGCAGTGTCAAAAAAAGGAAATAGTTGAATTTTTAAGAATAAAAAAATAACAAAAAATACAGTTCCATTGGTGCCAAATTAGACAAAGCACAAAATTAACTAGCATACAGAGCAAGAAGAAAAAAAATCAAGGAAAACATACGGATATTCTTGTTCTCAAACTTGCTTGTCATAAACACATCAAATAGAATGTCATGGGCATCACATATTCACATATAGCGCAGCAGAATTTGAAAGAACAAGTACAAATAGAACTTCCTTGAAAGAAAAATTGTTAGAATGCTTTACCATGCAGGCATCCATCTTGTTACCATATTTTTCTTACATAAGTAACAGAAAGGACTTCGTTACAAAACCCGCAAAGGCTAGATCCATATATATATTTCCAAATAATTTCCTTTTTCTCATTTTTTTGCTCTTGGCATTCAATGTAAACAAGAAATCCAGTAAATATCTGATTGATAAGGCATTTGTCTACATGTCTTCTTCGTAAATGTGGTACTTGGGCTAACAAACTTTTTTATTTATTTCTTTATTTACATAAATCAAAAGAACAAGTCCACTCCCCATTTCCAATCTACGGACAAACACCAAATAGCCAAGGAATGTAAATTGATATGGATGCTTGGAATTTGAAAGATTGGATATAGTAACTAATTTACTAATTTAGTACTAACTTAGTAAATTAGTACTAACTTTTTTCCAGCAAAGACAAAGGCTATGAAAGAAATAATAAAGGTAAAAATAAAATGCAAATAATTGTGAGACCAGTAATAATATATTGTAAAAGAAAGGATTGTATGACGAAAACCAGTGGAAAAGATGCATCATTTTGAGTGCATACGTTTATTTCTGGTGGTGCTCTTTAAGATGTGTACCAACCATAAAAGAAACCATGTTTATTCTATGTGTTATTGTTTAAATAGTGTTGATTAGGGAACTAAATCATTTAACACAACAATTTTAAGATTGAGACCTAAGAAACTTTGACAGAAAGAGACTGACCTCTGCCTTCTCGATTTGCAGATACATCTTGGATGGCAGAAAAAATATTAGGCGTGAAAATATAGACTCCACAATTTATCAAGTCACTAACCTGCATATTATAAAATGGTTAGTCTTCTCAAGGCATAGCCAGAAGCTCACTCCAACATTGGATTTTTATTTTCTTAGATAAATAAATAGATATGCACCAAACTGAATACTCACAAAAGTCTCAGGCTTCTCAGTATAATGCAGCAATTCATTAGTTGTTGGATCTGCAACCAACTCACCAAACTCGCTGGCTAAATCAGCAGAAACCTACACATGAAATCCATATAACCATAGAAGAAAAATGAAAAAAATAGTTTCACAATTGAACAAGCATCTGCATTCCTTTAAATGGACATGGATATGCATGCAATATATTTTTCAAGCACCAACCTTGATTACCAACATTGTCCCGATACCACCATACTTTATATGTGCTTCTACAAAAGGCAATAAAGAAATATTCAGTAGTGTAGAACCTCTGAAAAACTACTTTCTTAATAGCAACATACTGACCAAGCATGGATGCTAATGGGAAACTGCAGCAGACGTCACAATTTAGGAGGAAGATATGTGACTGCATTACAAAAATTGTGGTCTATCTGTTATAACTCAGACATAAAGTATTTATATAAACTCAATCTGCAGTATAGTGTAAAATTGATTGTAGTAGTGTTC
>JASCZI010030625.1:0-19362 GCA_036250425.1 Stylosanthes scabra | reverse complement strand
TAGTTAAGGCCACCTGCTGAACCATGTGGTTTATCCTCCTTCAAGTATCTAGATAAAATATCAGTAGCACACCACATTCAGGTCCAGAATTTTAACAGGGCTTCAAGGCATACGTTAAGTTATAATTTATTTTGAAAAAAAGAGCCATATAGTAAGGAGTAGTCAGTAATCACCTTACTGGTAATTTCAGCTCATTTGAAATCGAAGAGACATATAGAGCGAATTCTCGCTCGTCATAGAATCCAATCAGGTATATTTGTGCCAAATTGGGTATCTGTAAAACACAAAAACTGAGTAAAAATAATTCAAACCTTTTAACTCATATCATCTCTGCTTCATTCCTTATCAATCTGGAAACTCAATTTGAATTTTAGATTACAACATTAGCTAAGTCTCGTACCAATAAAGTAAGGTACACCAATTAGACAACCCTATAGTATCTTTAAATTAGAGAATAAAATTTATACATCAATATATTCATTCTTTCCTTTTATTTTTCCCCCCAAATCTTAACCACGGTGTTCAGACCCTATTACCAAGAATATGACTAATTTAGCACTGTGACTGCTTCTTCAGCATGCTGGGATTAAGTTTTCTCACCACTCATCAACGCAAACCCAGTGTTGATCTACATTGAGAGTGTGTGTGAGTGTGTATGTATTTGGAAACATGAACTCACCTACCACTCAACAAACACAGGTCCACTCAACAACCAAGATCCTAATAAAGTGAAGCTGTATGACAGGGATTGTAGTAGTAGATTACATCTCAATGCTCAGAACATAATTGACAGTAAGTAAGAACAGTCACTAACAGATTCATAACTGAGAAAGTAATAAGTGAACCTGATACCCCCTCTGTATCCCCCCTATATAATCTCATGTACTACATTGGGAAATTTAATTTTTTTAACACTTTTTTTATTTTTCTTTCTTATAAATATAGAAACACAAGTTTGCCTACACAGAACCCGCGCTGGTCTATACATTAGTATCATACATTGAGAAATCCAAACCTGTTCTCTTAGCAAGTCAACATTGAAATTCAAAGTAAAAGTTCTTCCCTTTTAAGTGTTTCCTCAAGTTGGTTAGGAACAACAGCATGTAGTTTTTGCTTTCTTTAAAATAAAATAAAAAGACAACAACAACACACAAAAATGACAAAGAAGCATCAAGCATACCCTCTTACAAGCTGAAATAGGATGATGAACCATTGGCAGGCCAGCCAAAGGGAAAAGAGGTTTTGGAACGTTGAATGAAAGAGGCCGAAATCTGGTCCCTGCACCATAATAAACAAAAATTGGAAGCCCAGACAAAATACCAATTGTGATAAAGACTTTAACTTTGATCGAAGTCAACCAAAAATCTCCAGGAAAAACAAAGTACCTTTGGTGGGTCCACCAACCATAATCACAGCAACAACCTTCTCTGAGCTGCCCATGCCCTCAAAGCTTTGTGCAGCTCAAAGCTTTGTTTGATTGAATTCTGGGATTTGAAGCCTCTAAATCGGCTTAAAGCTTTTGGGTGAGAAAAAGGTAGCTGAAATACGAATGACTTTATTTGAGTAATAAATCATTTCCCATTAATCGTACGGGGTGGGCAGGAAGAGCATAGGAAGGTAAGTGCCCACCAGAACACTTACATGTACACATGCACGGAATGCAGGGCGTAGCTCAGAACAGAAATGAGGGAGAGGGTAGATCGAGCGAGGAATATGGCAGGGAGAAAGCCGACGGTGGAAGCAGCGACGCGACGGCGAGTACAGCGAGAGGCACGGCGATGGCGAGACTGCAACAGAGCACAATGAAAACGTAGATCTGACGGTGAAGAGGAGCCGAGGTGAGATCCAAGGACGAGGAAGACACCAGTGCCGCGGCG
Source organism: Stylosanthes scabra (assembly GCA_036250425.1). NCBI lineage: Eukaryota > Viridiplantae > Streptophyta > Magnoliopsida > Fabales > Fabaceae > Stylosanthes > Stylosanthes scabra. The sequence goes on along the minus strand of JASCZI010030625.1, from coordinate 17,485 downwards.
AAGGTGAGAGAGGCTGAGAGAGCGTGGCGTGGGAGAGGGAGGGGGAGAGGGAAAGGGAGAGGGAGAGGGGAGGGACGGAAGAGGGTGAAGACGTGAAGTGGTGAAAGAGGGTGTGGGTGTAAGGAGTAAGGACTGAGGTGGATGTGGGTGAGAATAATTTAGAGCATGTAGTTCATATTAATTTAGAGCACTGGTGTAATAATCGGCTTGGACCGGGAAATCGGAAAATCGGACCCCATCGGTCCGAGCAAGGCTAAGGATCGAAAATGCACTCAAACCAATAAGACCCGGATTAAACTGGACGGTTCAGTAAAAATCGAAGACTCGGTCAGTTTTGAAAAATTGAACCGGGTGAAAATTTTTTTAAAAAAAAAAAACCTTCAAACTGCGTCGTTTTACCCTTTTTACAAGAAACCCTAAAGCTAAATCCTAAATGTCTAAAAAGAAAAAACCCTAATTGCCTAATCTCAGAATATCACAACCCTACTCTTCTCAATTCTCACAACCTCACCCAATCACCACCGCCGGCTACCCCCAGCCCTAGTTCGGCCGTTCTTCCACCTTCTCCCGTCAACATCGCCATCTTCCGCCAGTCACAGTCCCGATCGACATCGACATCGCCAGCTTCCGCCTTCTTGAGCTTCTCCCATCGACATCGCCAGCTTCCGCTACGCCAGTCCCGATCGCCGACCTTCCGCCAGTCACAGTCGTCGAGCCTCGGCCTTCCACCATCACTGAGCTTTTGCTTGTCTCGGCCAGTCACCGTCTAGCCTTCCACCATCTAGCCTCTACCAGTCACCGTCACCTAGCCTCTGCCAATCACCGTCGCCGAGAAGACTTCCCCCGTCGCCGAGTGCTTCCGCAGTTCCGCCTTCCACCGTAGCCGAGGTGCCACCTTCCACCGTCGCCTTCCCGGTCGCTGGTATGCTTCCTTCGGTGACTCTGAGTCTCTGACTCTGTATTGAGTTTTTTTTTCATTTGTGTTTGCTTATCAAATATCAACTATTGATTAACTTGCTTATTCACTGGATTTGTCCGTGCATTTGTTCATTACTGGATTTGTCCGTGCATTTGTTCATTTGACTGGGACTGTTTGTAACTTTTGTTTTTTGTTCATTTAGTTGCTTATTATGATTATGATGATTATGTATTTGGACTGCTCATTTGACTGGATTTTCATTATGCATAAATGCATTTGTTCATTTGACTGGGAGTTGCTTATTCACTGGATTAGTGGATTATGATGATGTTTGTGCATTTGTTCATTATGATTATGATTACACATGTAATTGATTGAAATTAATTTTGATAGGGTTTAGCATTTAAGATGGATTCATCACAAACACCATCATCTCAAGAACAAGGATCAACTCCTGATGCCTCAATTTCTACTGAGAAGGTTATTAATCACAGTGGAAAGACAGATCCTGCATGGGGCCATTGTAAACTGATTCTTGAATTAGGAAAACCTGCTTTGTCATGCATATATTGAAAGAAGGTTATTAGGGGCGGAAGGATTAACAGGTTTAAGCATCACTTGGCTGGAAAGGGAGGGAATGTTGAAAAATGTAAATCTGTTCCGTCAGTAGTGAGAGGGGAATTTGAAAAAAAAAAACATCGAAAATATTTAGAGCAAGAAAAGGAAAACTGATGATGAATGTGCAGAAAGTTACAATGCTTGTGATTAAATGACAAGAGAATATGATCAACTTGAACGTAATGAAGTGCGACAATCACAGAGGTCAAAGTTGCCATCACCTACATCTAGAAAAGGAAAACAAGTCAAGGGGTTAGAGAATTCTTTTTCCATCAGCAACAACACCTGGATTTCAACCAACTTTAAGAAGTGTGCTTCAAAGCAAGGAAATTGTGGAAAAGTGTGACATTGCCATTGCAAGATGGATGATGGATGCCTCGGTGTCATTTAATGCAGTTAATTCAGTTTATTATCAACCAATGATAGATGCAATTGCAAACATGGGTGCAGGATATAAAGGCCCAAGTTATCTAAGAGTCCGTGGATATTTGTTGAGTAAATTGGTTGAAGATGTGAAGAAAATGATTGATAGTTATCGAGAAATTTGGAAGCAAACTGAATGTACTATCATGGCTGATGGATGGACTGGCCATTGTAAGCGCACTCTTATTAACTTCTTGGTTTATTGTCCTAAAGGAACTGTTTTTCTAAAGTCGGTTGATGCTTCTCACATATCAAAAACTGTTGATGCTTTGTTTAAGTTGTTCAAAGAGGTTGTATTGTTTGTTGGTGCTGAGTATGTTGTGCAAATAGTTACTGACAATGCTGCAAATTATGTTGCTGCTGGTAGGTTGTTGGAAGCTGAGTTTCCTAAGTTATATTGGTCTCCTTGTGCTGCACATTGTGTTAATTTAATGTTGCAGGATGTTGGGAAGTTAGAGGAAGTGAGTGCAGCTGTGTCTCATGCTTCAAAGATCACAAAATATGTATATAATCATTGTCATCCGCTGTATTTGATGAGAAAGTTTACTGGGGGACGGGATATACTTTGTCCAGCTCCAACTTGTTTTGCCACCAACTTCATTGCACTGCAAAGTCTTTTGGCCCAGAAGGATGCATTGAGAGCTATGGTGACTTCTAGAGAATGGACAAGCTCAGCTTACTCCAAAGAAGCTAAAGCAAAACAGTTTGTGGATCAAGTCTTAGATTCTAAGTTTTGGACTCAATGTACTGATATTGTTAAGCTTACCGAGCCACTTGTCCGTGTATTGCGAATTGTTGATAGCGAAGATAGAGCTGAAATGGGTTTTCTGTATCAAGCGTTCTTTAGAGCTAGAGAAGAGACGGTGAAGATATTTCAAAGGAAAAAGAAGGTTGTAGATCCTTATCTGAAGATTTTATATAAACGTTGGAATGAACAACTTCGCAAGAATCTTCATGCTGCTGGTTATTGGTTAAATCCAGCTTTTCGATTCAATTTTGAAGAATTTGAAAAGCATAAACAAACAACATCTAGTCTATTAGATGTCATTGATAAATATGCACATGGTGATCCTAGTTTGTCATCTAAGTTGACAAGTGAGATCAGAATATATAAAGATGCTGAGCTAGTTTTTCAAGGCCATGTTGTTTCTTATTTTTTTGTCAAGATCAATGGTGGGAATCTTATGGATGTGGAGCACCGAATTTACAAAAGTTGGCGATTCGCATTTTAAGCCAAACTTGTTCTTTGGGCTGTGAGCGAAATTGGAGCATCTTTGAGCATATTCACTCAAAGAAGAGAAATCGGTTAGAGCATCAAAAACTCAATAATTTGGTTTATGTTCATTATAATTTGAGGCTACAACAGGTACTTTCTTAACTTTCTTAATGCTTTTTAACTATTTTGATATGATAGTACTTATTTTAAGGACTTAGGTAGAGTAATCAAATAAATTGATAACATAGGAATCAGCTACGGAAACAATGCTATGATCCAATTAGCTTTGATGCATTTGAGGACCATTCAGATTGGATAATGGAAGACTCACCACCGTTCTTGACTCTTGATGAGATTGATGCTTTACGAAATGATCTTGCAAATATGTCGCTTTAACCACCTTTAGATGATTTAGGTATGCTTTATTGATGTAGTTGTTATGAATTATTGAGTTATGATCAGTTTGAAAGAGATTCTTTGGAATGCTTTATATTAATGTTAAGTGATTTGTAAAAAATTATTTGAATGTTAGATCAATTGAATTTGGAAGACGATCAAGATGTTGCAGCTAATAACTCTATGGAAGATGCAAATCAAAATGAAGACATCCAAGCTACAAATATGTGTGATGAAGAAAGACATGTGGACTTTGAAATTACTCCTTGGGCATAGTTTATACTCCTTGGGCATAGTTTATACTTTACAACAATAAATCATAGAAAAGAAGTAAAACAAGACGGCAACGGTGATCACCTGACCACGATCCAAAGCAACGACGGCGACGAACTGGGAGTACAGCGACGCCAAACAGAGGCAAAGACTGTGAGGTAGAACAGAGGCGGCAGGAAGAGCATATCGGAAGCGTGAGAGGCGGGGATCTTGAGAGCAAGACAAGAATAGAGCTTGCAGCGAGAAAGTAGAGTGAGGCGAAAGAAAGCAACAGAGTTTGAGAGTGAAAGGAAGGTGAGAGAGCAGCAATGAAGAAGGGGGAAATAGGGTTGCCTGCTGGAAGTGACTAGTGGGTAGCGGGTAGCATATGAAAAAGAAGAAGAAGAAATGTGGAAGAAGATTGGTAATATAGTAGTGGATACTGGTCTAGCATATTTTTGTCGTAGCTCAGAACAGAAATACGTATCAAAACAAAATGCAGAGGTCACAAACCTAAATCTAGAATTCAAATATCAAAATGCATATGTTGTAAGAGTCATAAATCATAAGAGAAAAAGCACATTGTCAATACAAATGCTTTTTTAATTTATATTTAGAGTTAAATCATCTTTGTATTCCAAATTCCCACACTAAATCTAGATGTTAACATAGCATTCTAAGTGAAAGTAGTTCTCTGAGACATTCTATCAAACACCTTTCCTGCATCATAAAAAGAAGCCACATTTTCCACACATATGCACAAACCATATATCAAGGAATACAGAACCGCAAAATCCCCAAGTTTTAACCAAAAAAGGAATGCAACACAGTGCCATATCCCATTTCAATGCGATTGAGTTCATGATCCATGAGAAAGATTCTTCCTACTCCAATAGTGATAGAAGAGTTGTATTCATAACTTTGGTAAACATTTTATGCTGATTAATGTTTAACTAAAAGCAAGTTCTGAATAATATTGCTCTGATTGATATTTTTTTTTAAAAAAAAGAATAGAGACTGATTCTATCAGGTAATAAATATAAAGCATGAGGAGATGACAACAGGTCCACACGCGGGGTGCGGGGTGGGGACCCACCCCATACCCACCAGATATCCAAATTTCCGCAGATATCCACATATTCGAAAAAGAAAAGAAAAATAAAAAAAAAATTAAAAAGGGAAAATATTATAAAAAATAAGAAGGAAAAGATAATTCTCAATTATAATACATATATAACACCATATTAAACATCCAAAGTAAAAAATAAAACCAATTATCCCTCAACTATATCAAAATGGTTAGGAATCATATCAAGATGTTCCCACAGAACAAACACCTGAATTTTGCCATACACACAACAACAGTTTCTAGTATCTATAAAATAAAAATAAATATATAAATACATACATTGACTTCAAAATCATTCCTCATTATACACAATGTTTATAACTGGTAATCAAAGCACAAATTACAGCCTTAAAACAGAAGCACAAAGAACAAACAACATTCAAGTCAACTTCAACTTGCTTTATCTATGAAGAGGAAATTGAAGGAAAGAACATCGAATTGGCTATGGATAGAGCTTGAATAAAATGCTATGAAACTACCATAAAAGTTTCCATGTGAGACAAACCTCCAAACATAAATAAGAATCAGATTCCCAAAGGACAATAGCATCAAATCAAAATCCATCTCAACAATTAAGCTAGTGGAACGTAAAGACCAAAAGAAAAAAAAAGAATCATAGGACTTGGACATGTGTTGCCAGAAACTGAAAGAAGCTCAACCAAATTCATTTGATGTCCCAGAAACATAACTAGGGGCAAAAAATGAAAATATAAAATTAAATAAAAACCGGATTTTAGCATATAACACCTTCCAAAATGATAGAGAATCAATTAGAAAAACAATCAGACTCAAGATTATCATATTTTGCTTTATTCAACTAGATATGTTGTTTGAACTGTAGGGGTGTTCATGGGCGGGTAAAGTTGGGTTCGCCCTGCCCCAGATCCGACCCTGAATTATAATTAGGTCTAGAACCTACCCCAACCCTAGACCGAAGAAAATTTAACGGTTTGGGTCATTTTTAAACTGGGTTTGTGTCGGGTTTAACCTCGAGTCTTTTAACTGGAAATTGAAGAGTTACATAATCAACTGATTAGCGATTACAGTAAGGGTGAGTTTGGTCAAGCTATTCAGCTAAGTGCTCATGCTCTAAAAAAACAAAAGTTATCTTTTTGCGTTTGGTAATTAAAAAAGCTAAGGAGCATTTGCTCTCGGCTTTTGAGAGCCGGGGATGTTTTTGAGAGTCAGCAAGAATAGCTTTTCAGAGCGGGCTCTGATTCCTCAAAATGGGAAATGACTAATTAACCTTATCTTTTATTAGAAAATCAACAATTTTACCCTCAATTAATTACATTTAATTTTATATTAATGCAATACATACTAACAAAAGGTCATTCTAGTAATTTTAAGCGATTTTACCAAACGACTATGTTGTGACTCTCGAAGAGCAGCTTTTTGAGAGCTGAGCAGCTTTTTGAGAGCCACAACATTACCAAACCGAGCCTAAATGGCCATTATCTATACCAATTAAAAACATAACCCTATACCAATTTAACATCTCAACAACAATAACATAAACCTATAGCAACAACAATAACATCTCAACAAATTAAAAACAGAACAATATCAAACAACACACGAAATTAAAAAGGAGGTAATGCCCAATTTAGTTTCTTAAATTCTCAATCCACATCAAAATAGTCCTAACTTTGGGAAATGGCCAAATTGGAACTTAAATATGCAAATTGTGAATGTATTTGGTCCTAAGATGAATAGTAAGGTAAGGTAGTTAAGGTAGTTAAGACTCAAAAGTATAATCTCAATTTGCTTTATTGGAGACATTTTAGACCCATGTCAGTCTCTACACCTAACGTTTTGACACTCTATATCAACACTATGTTTAACAATAGTGAAATCAGGGACGAAGATATTCACAATTTGCAAATTTACAACCAATTTGGTCATTTTCGAAAGTCGTGACTATTTTATTGCGTGTTAGGAATTTCAAGCACCAATGCTCATTACCTCTATTAAAAAATATTGAAATTCCTTCAATTTGGGAAACAATTTCAGTAACAATATCAACAATAAATCATAGAAAAATGTAAAACAAGACGGCAACGGTGACCACCTGACTATGGGCGGAAGCAACGACGGCGGCAAGTTGGGGATACGGCAACGCTAAACAGAGACAAAGACTGTGGGGGTAGAACAGAGGCAGCAGGAAGAGTAGATCGGAAACGTGAGAGGCAAAAATCTTGAGAGCAAGACAAGAATAGAGCTTGCAGCGAGAGAGTTGAGTAAGGCAAAAGAGAGCAACATAGTTTGAGAGTGAAAAGAAGGTGAGAGAGCAGCAATGAAGAAGGGGGAAAGAGGGTTGCGTGCTGAAAGTGACTAGTGGATAGCGGGTAGCATATAAAAAAGAAGAAAAAATATGGAAGAAAATTGATAATGTAATAGTGAATACTGGTCTAGTACTAGCAGTCTACAGTATCACACTATGGAATATCCAAGTTTGATATTTAATATAAAAATATGTTTTATTATTGAAATTTTGTGAGGAATGGAATTATGAAAAAACATTAAATTGAAAAGAAAAAATTTAAATTGACAATGTGTTGACTAAAATAAAGTTAAAAATAAAATTAAAGTACAGTAATCTCCTCAAAGTATGGTAGTTAATATTCTTTGAAATTCTTTCATTATTAATTTTTGGGAAAAGTATATTTATATCCTGACTTTTAAAAAATTGTACAAATTTACTCCTCGCTTTTGTGAAATACTTAGTAACCCCTAACCTTCAAAAAATAGTATAATTATGCTCCTTTATTAGTTTGACTGAGCTAAAAAAACAAAAACTTTCAATAGAATTCCTTACAAAATCACTCACATGATGGAAAAGAAGGATCACAAATGTTTTTTTAGTAGCTACATAAGCAATTTTCATTTTTTTTAGCAAAGTGAAACTAACAGAAGGGTATAATTGTACTGTTTTTTTGAAAGTCAGGAATTATTAAGTATTTTACAAAAATCAAAGATGAATTTATACTATTTTTGAAACATGAGGGGCATAAATATTCTTTACCCTTAATTTTTTTTTATAAGATGACATGAATGGTAAAGTTTTTCATTCTTCAAAAGGAGAAAAATTTAGTAATTAAAACTGCAGCCTGGAACCGATCAATCCGATCAATTTGAATTAAATCCGGGTCGCTTTAAATAAAATTCGGTCAGATCCAATTACCCAAATCAAAACCTTTACCGAGTCTAATATATTTACCGGGTTTGGGTTAATACTGACCCGGCCTGGTATAGTAATGATCAAACAAGTGGTTATTCTCACCCACATCCACCTCAGTCCTTACTCCTTACACCCACACCCTCTTTCACCACTTCACGTCTTCACCCTCTTCCGTCCCTCCCCTCTCCCTCTCCCCCTCCCACGCCACGCTCTCTCAGCCTCTCTCACCGTCGCCGCGGCACTGGTGTCTTCCTCGTCCTTGGATCTCACCTCGGCTCCTCTTCACCGTCAGATCTAGGTTTTCATTGTGCTCTGTTGCAGTCTCGCCATCGCCGTGCCTCTCGCTGTGCTTGCCGTCGCGTCGCTGCTTCCACCGTCGGCTTTCTCTCTGCCATATTCCTCGCTCGATCTACCCTCTCCCTCAGAATTATTGCTTCGATTTTTTGGTATTAAGATAGTTAATGCTGTTAATGAAATAGTATCCATTGAATTGAAGGAATTTCGATGTTTTTATTTTTTATTTTTTATTGTGCTGTTGATATTATTCTGTTGATGTTCATCTCTGATTATGTTTGTAAACGTTATTATTGTTGCTGAATGCTGAGTACTGACCGCTGTGAATCTATGTTGATCTTCAATGTTTTAAACCCGGTATAAGATTGGTACGAACAGTTAAGGTATAACGAGAAATGTTTTTCCATAAGAAATGTTTAATAGATGATTTTTTACTGGATTATGATTTTTCAGGTGGTGCTATGTGTTATCTTTGGAATGCTTGTTATACATAGAGATTATGATTAACATTCAATTATTGACCGAGTTTTGTTAATATATGTTTCAGATAAGGCAAGGGGTTTGAACATCTGAATTGTTGGTAAAATGGTTTCCTTCGAGATGAATGATCGCAAGAGTAAGTGGAATAGATATTTTTTTGTCGTAGCAACCATAATATTATAGATATGGTCTACTTTATCTAATGCTTATGTGTGAGAGTAGGTTATTGTGGATTTACAATTTTACATATAATTCCTTATCTATTGTTCCCTAGATAGTCAGCAAGAGAAATTTAAGTGTAATTTCTAAGTTTCTCTCAAATCTTTTAGTATATTAGATAAATTAATCACTAATAAAATAAAAGGACCAATTAGTACTTAATTTTTTTTTTTAAAAAATAGTATGGCTTATGGATTACTTGTCTGAAATTAGGGATTAATTTGTCTTACATTCTAAAATATCCAGTGCTTATGTATTACTTCTTTGAAACTAGGGATTAATTTTTCAGGTGGTGCTATGTGTTGTCCGAAGTAAAAATTGTTAGGGACCGTTTTTGAAAGACTTATTTTAAGAGTTTTTATGTATAATTTTTTCTTATCCAAGCGCTACAGTGAAATTACCGTAGCTCATGTTCCTATTGATTTTGTAATGCTTATATAATTTTTTATTTTTCACAAGGCATCTTCAAATTTGCAGACTTGCATGACTTAATGCTGAATTGTATTGGCTCTATTCTAGTATATTGTAATTTGTCTTCTTAATTTTTAATAGAAGTGAAGAAAATAGGAATATAAATTCATACCAGTGCTTAGTATGACACTAGACATATTAGACAAATTGCCATTTATCATTTGCGATGAAAATTATCCTGTTGTGTAAGTGGAAGTAGTAATCACAATTATAATTTTGATGTTGGCCAAATATTTTCTCCAATTGATTAGTTGAAATTAATTGTACCACTTAGTGGAACTAATTAGATGTGAATAATATGATGATTCAGTTTTCATGACATATATTAATACCTTTTTTATTTTGCTCTCATGCTCTGCCATTATGGCTAGTACAAGATTGATTTGACCAAACTGCGTGTTGGTCATTTTGATGTTATGTAGTTGGAATCTAGTTGATGTCCTATTTTTCACATTTTAAAACTCTGTTATCTTAATATTTTTAATTTTATGTATGTGATTGGCATATGGTGCAGAAATTGGATTAGGGTTAACAGGATTCGGTATATTTTTCTCGTTCCTTGGGGTAGTCTTCTTCTTCGACAAGGGATTACTAGCCATGGGAAATGTAAGTTTCATGTTATTTCAAGCTTCTTGCCTATGTACAATTTCTTCTTCTTGTTTTTGTTGCTAACCTCTTTTGATGATGCCTTGATCCTTGTCACTCAAAACAGATCTTGTTTGTTTCTGGAGTGTCCTTAACCATTGGCCCGAAATCCGCTATGCAATTCTTTATGAAACGAAGTAATTTCAAGGTAAATTTGTCACACCTCCCCCCTTGCGCTCTCCCCGCCCCCCCTCCCTCTCTCTCTTAAATTTATAACACTAACTTTTATCATTTCTTTCTTTCAAGGGAACAATCTCATTTGGTATTGGATTCTTGATTCTCCTCATGGGATGGCCTATTTTGGGCATGATCGTTGAGGCTTATGGATTCATTGTACTATTCAGGTTTATAATTGGAATTTGAAAGAGACATTGTTGTGTTTTAAGTTCTATTCTTGAGACTAACCATGAATTAAACTGTGCAGTGGATTCTGGCCTACACTGGCTGTTTTCTTACAGAAGATTCCCATTCTTGGTTGGTTGTTTCAACAGCCATATGTTCGATCGGTAGGTGTTTGCGATGAAAATTGAAATGCCTTTACTTGAAGCTATTTAACTAGATTTTAATATAATCATCTGACGCATTTAACCATGCTGCTATAGTGCTATATTAAAAGCTTATGTTCATGTCAATCATCAATAAATCTACATTTTCTATGATTGGTTGGAGACTTGGAGCACCTTGATTTTCATTGATTGATGTAAACGATAATGGCAAAACCTATATACACAGTGCTTCAAAACTAAAGTCTTCTGAATGAATAAAGCTCTGTTGAGCTATTGGTTTCCTCAATTTATCTAGACAATGTTGAACGATTTGGTATGAGATTTCTTTTTCTCCCCAGAATTTGCTTTGCTGTTGTTTAAGCCTTTTGCATTCATTTGCCAAAAAATGCGGAATTTATTCAAATCAAGTATGCTAATTTTCTGTCATATTGCAGTTGTTTGACAGGTACAGGGGCCGGCGAGTACCTATTTAAGCCACGAATCAAGGGAAACATTGTGTAGCTGCTAGCAAGGGTGTTTATCAGTGCATGTAAAGAAAAATACTCATATGGGAGATACCTGACTGAATTGTGTTGGCACTCTGATGGTAGAAAATGATTTCATTTTAACGTGATACTCATGTAAGAAAAAAAAAATGTTTTGGCTTTCACTTGTTTTGGCTCCTCTAAGATTTAAATGCTTAGTGCAGAATCAATGAAACAATGATCTGGGGAGTTACACTTTATATCATTATTCGAACTAGATACATTGGGAAAGAAGCATCACTATGAGGGCAGTTTCATGCTTCACAGCCATAAAATGTATAGTGATTTAAAATCAATATTAAATTGATTTTTCTTTTGAAATATAAATTCAGTCATTCATTATTCATTTGTCATCTCCACCATTCTTTGTTAGTTAATCCTTTTTAAGGTCAGATTGGATGGATGAATTTGGCTTCAATTATTTTGACACAATTGAAAACTATTCTTGGAACTGCTATTCACTACTTGCCTCCTCATGGTTAAATCATCATGTTTTCTGTAACTTTCAACTTCTCCATCTCAAATTGCTAGCCAACCAAATTTGATCAATGGTTGCATAGAGAGTAGGCTCACAAGTTGCCTTCTCTAATGTTCAATAATGTAGAAAACTCTTCAAACCCGTCATTCACATAAATTACACAGTACATAGTTAGCAACAAATACAGAAAAGAAAATCTTTCATACCGTAAATGAGTAAATTATACTTTTTTTTTTCTGTATCGTAAAAAAAAAAGCTTCAACCTTTTTGTGCACCATAAAATAAGTATGAATTAGTTAAGAAACTGTCTTAGAAAAATGTATATTTTATATAAGGGCAAGTTATCCAAATAAATGAAATGAGGATGAAAATGATCAAATTGTCCTAATATAAAAAGTTGGATCAATTTGTTCTAAAATATATTTATGTAATTTTTGGAAGGGTCCAATGGATCACAAAAAATATATGATCCGTGGAACTCATTTTATATAATGCTCTTATTAAAATATAATATTCCTATTAATTAGATAAATTATCAAAAGTAAAATAATATATATTTTATATTGATAATTAATTTCATAGTTAAATTTTAATGTGCAAATAGCATAATTCAAAATATTATCCTTTATGATAAAAACATATTAAAAAATATTATACTGTAGATAAAAAAAAGTTTAAGTAAGATTAAATATATCTTATTTTATTTTATTTTTGATAATTTATTTAATTAATAAGAATATTATATTTTCATAAAAATATTATATAAAATGAGTTAATTAATAGAAGTATTTTTCTTTTATCATTAACATTTCTCCATTACTGTTTTTATCAAGAAAAAATTCAATATTTTTTTTTATCAATTTTCATAAATTAATTAACAATATATAATATATAAAATGAGTTATTCAATATCTAATATTTATATTTTTCAAGTTTTCTCTCTCTTCTTCTTTCCTCCCTTTCTCTCGTTTCACTCGCCCTTAATTAGAGGTGGGTGTACGGGCCAGCCAGGTCCATTTAACCCAACTCACGACGGACTAAATATTAACGGGCTGAGCCGGGTTAGCCCGCGACATATAGGGACTACCTTGAGAGAAGCCCATAACCGTCCTGCGTTGGTCTGCGATTTTGCGGGCTGGCCCAACCCGATTTTTTTTGTATTTATTTGTTTATTAATTTTACATTTTATCGATATTATTAAAATTATCTCTTATAGGCACTGGCAAAAGAATAATATGTTAATTTTTTAATCTATAATTATAATAGAAACCAATGTAACACCATTTTCGACCAAAAAAAAGTATCTAAATATAATTTATAAATTATCATTGTAATACTAACATAGAAAAGTAATAATAAATCATAAGAGTAAATGTGTTGTCAAAATTTTAGTCCGCGTAAAAATATATTTCTAATATATGTGCACTTAAAGCGGGTTAATGGGTTGGTCCGCTAAACCGCGGGTTCAACCCATTTAGCCCGCGACTTAAATGGTGCGGATTAAAAAGTCTATTAAAATTACCGTTAAAAAATTATGGATTTAAATGGTACGGATTGCGAATTAAACGAGTTAGCCCGCGGATCATGACCCGTATACCCAGCTCTACTTTCAATCTCTTTGGCTTTCTTTCTTTCTCTCTGTCACACATTCTCCTTCTTTCTTTTTCCGACACAAAACACAACTTTTTATCTTTTAGAAATGTTTATAGAAATAACATAAAATTCGTAGAATCCTTCCACGAATTATATATTTCTGTATTCCATTGAACCCTTCCACAGATTACATAGATGTATTTTGAAAAAAATTGATCCAATTTCTTTTGTAAGGACAATTTGATCATTTTCATCCTCATTCCATTTATCTGAATAGGGGTGTTCATAAAATCGAGTGAAATCGGGTTTTCTCTAATCTAAACCCAGTCCAAAATATACATCGGGCCTATTTTTTAGACCCTAATCCGGCTCTAAACCCGATTAAATCTCTTCAATTTTGGGTCGGATAAAAAATTGGGTAAAGCTCGGGTGAAAACCGGATCTTCTCTAATCAAATTTTAAAAATAAAAATATAATAATCAATCACATAGTAATGGCATAAATATTTAATTTTCATGCAAATAAAACTTAATAGAACCTTAACACAATAAAACACAATATTAAAATGTAATTTTAACTCTCAATTGTAGTCCAAATTTTTAAAAAAGTACAATTTTTAAATAACATAATTAGACTAGATAAATTTGAAAAATGAGTAGAGTTAGTCTTAAACAAAAAGTAGGCAAAATGAATAAAAATTATATAATCACATAATTATATTTTTTGTTCACTAATTTATTTAATACTCACACTATTATATTATTTAAAAAATTTAATTATATATATACCAACGGGCCACCGAGCCGGGACGGGTGACCTGAGCTAGGCCCGACCTCGGTTTCATATATTTACCAGGTTGATTTTGTTGGCTTCGACTTTAACTTGGGCCGCATTGGAGCCGGATAAAAATGACCCAAATTTCATCGGGATCAGGCTGAGACTTGGACCGATCAGGGCCATGAACACCCCTATGTCTGGGTAACTTTCCCTTTATATAAAAATGTCACCAAAAAATATTTTATATAAAAAGAAAAATAACATTTAAACATTAAAAAATGTCATTTTATATGGAAGTATTACTACTCAATATTTTTTTAATCAACAACCAATCAATAATTTTATTTATCATATCTTTCACAATTTTAAATGATTTATTATCTGCTATTTTGGATGATTTGTTTTTTATTATTTTGAATGAACATTCTTCTACAATTTTTGATGATCAATTTTCCTATTATTTCACTCTTTACTTTGTAATCTCTGTTGATTAGGGTTGGTTGGGCTGCTTCATAATGCAATAGTTATAGCCGATGATCCAGTTATCTTGACTAGTGAATTGCATTAGATAATATTACTTCATTTCTAATGATATGTCTTCTTTTTTTTGTGTGTGACAGATGTGTCTTCTGGTTTGTTGCTAAAAGTTGCCCTTGTTTATTTATTCTTTTACCTAGGAAATCTTGCAGGAATTAAACCAATTAATCAAGGATCATTGACAATTCAGGGCCTGCATTTGACAATGCTATCTTGTAGGAAGATGAGCCTTTTCACCGATTAAAAAAAAAGGTCTGGACCAAGCCAACTGAACCAAGCCTGTGGGTGCAGTTCAAGCATTATTCTTATTTTTCATTCCTTTTCTCTAGAATTTTGATAGCGTGGGATTGAGCCCACTAAGGACTGGACCAGAGAATCAGAATGAAATAGAAGAGCTTGAATTATCTGCAGCAACAAGTGGGCTAATAAGAGCCCAAAATAGCAAGGATAAGAAAGCCTCCAACCTAGATGAAGGATTACTTTAGTAAATGATGTGAAGCAGAGGATTACAATCACAAAAATGAGCTGGAAGTTAGTTAGGATAGTATGCTAGTCTTCTTCCACTCGAATAGGGAATTATCTAGTCTTCTCATTTTCAGATTCAATAATACATACATACTCATCTTCTTCTTCTTAATTCTAATGCACATTACTATTGCAACTGTTTCTAAAAGTTACTAAAATCAAATCCTCTCAACGAATGTGTACATTCTTTAGTGTTTCCGTGCTTAAGTTATCTATTATTCTATTTAAATAAGAGGGTTCATAATCTTAAACGAATGACTCATTTAAATCGATTCTTTTTAGATTTATACCCCAGAATTTATTCTTCAAATTAACTTTTGCATCTCCTAATTGATTTAATTCTTTTTCGTAATATTGCAAAATTACCATGTCACTGTAAAATTAGTGTTCCTAATGTCTACACTGAACAAGGTCAAATAATATATAGAGTTTCATTTGTATGTGATTCAATAATGTAACATAATCAGTTATTAAAAAAAGCGTTCATAATGTGTACACTGAATAATGTCAAACACTATTCATATAGGTTAAGTACATTAAAAAAAAATATATTCATTAACTATTTATATATTTGTATCTATATTTTTCTAATTTTTAATAAATTTAAGTAATACTATGTAACTATTATATTAATTTAATAATTGTGTTTAAGACAATCAAAATAATATATTAATAAACCATTCAAATATAATAATTTTTATATTTATTTTATTTTTTATTTTTAAATTCTTTTGGTCACTATGCATCAATTTATTTATTTATTAATTTTTTTACTCAAAATTGAAATTTCATTGCATTATTTTTTTTATAAGTTATCATTATTAATACAAATTTATACTAACAAAAAATTATCCGGTATACCGTAAAATGTACGACATACCGTATTCCATCGCTTTTTAGCCGTTGATCTTAATTGATTTTAATTATAAAATAATATATGATTAAAATCAACGGCTAAAAAGCGGTGGAATACGGTATGCTGCACTTTTTGTGGCATAATAGATAATCTTCTGATACTATAATCAATTTCTTGTTTCTTAAACTTGTATTTATGTCATTTATTTTCTGTGCTCGTCAGTTATATTACTCTGCCACACTTCTAAGAATAAACGACATAGACTGAAACTGAGAGATTGAGACTGAGAGATTGAGACTGAGAGACACCAGACTAAAGTTAATTTATATATTGTGTTTGATTTAGGGTATACTAAAATGAGTTGTGTCTTACTATCATGTTTGATTTAAGAAAGATATAGAGGCTTAAAATATGGAATTGACTAAAATACCCTTTCACAAAACCATTGTCCCTTCATTGAGCCCCCATTCGGAGTCCCAAACCCTACGTGGGTTAAGATTGTGTCGCCGGCGCATCTTCACAGCGCACACGTTCATCGTCGTCGGCATCGTTGTCTTTCATCTTCCGCGTACGGTCTTCGTATTATCTTTGTCGTCGTCTTCCAGTTCCGGCTTTATCTTCAATCTGATACTCCTGATCTGAAGCTTTGTCGTCGTCTTCATCTTCCGCGCACGATCTTTATCGACGCACCTAGTTCAGCCTTCGGGTTGCTTCGCCTTCATCGGCACATCCACCGTCACCTCAACGGCACCCCCACCGTCAGGTTTGCATTGAACCATAGCAGATCTCCACTACAGCAGTTAAATTAGAAATTAATTGATTGAAGTTGGTTGAATTTATTTATTTTAATTGCCTGAAATTGGTTAAAATTGATTGAATTTGAATATTAATTTTGTGCACAAACTGGTTGATTGGATTGTTGATGAATCTATTGCTTCGTGTAACATTTAGTTGTTGACAATTTTGCTGCATTGAATTGTTACCTATTGTGCTGCTATGCCGTTGAAATTTATATAGACTACTTAGAGTCAGCCTTAAAAAAAAACAAACACTCAATTCAGTATATATGAAGATTAAATTAATTTGTTGTTTGTTATTTGTTATTTATATGCATATATGGTTAACAGTAATGCTACACATCCAAGCAATTTGACCAACTAAGTGTTAACCATGTTACAATATGCATAAGTTCATTTGATTTAGGTTTTGATGAATGACAAACATTGAAGTTGAGGATAAGCATTAAAAGATGCAAACGACATCAAGACAAACATTGAAGTTGAGGATAAGAGTTGGAAGCAAGCAACAAGACAAGAAGACGAGTCCGCAAGATTTGAAGTTGGTTTAGTATCTTAGGATTTAGGTAAAATTCTTGTCAAGAACCAAAGTTCATTATCTCTCTCACACACACACAAGAAAATGTTTTTAAAGAAAAGGTTTTACGAA
>JASCZI010030624.1:33683-44540 GCA_036250425.1 Stylosanthes scabra | reverse complement strand
CTTCGCCGCCCCCACCAAATCCTTCCCTTTGGACCTCTGTCATCTCATCCAGATTTAACGTGTGAAAATGGCTGCCCACGGATGACAAATCAGGTATCGGGCTTGGCGCAGGAAGCAGAAAACCCTGCCTCGCTTGAGATTCCGGTACAAATTCTGAGCCATCAGAGCTTTCGCTTGACTCATCCGTGTTGCCGACAAAGTCTTCGTCGGAATCGTCATCACTCCTCTCCGGGGTCGCAGTCCGTATGGGAGCAGCAATTATAGCACCGGGCCCAGTTCCGGATGAGCTTGATGGGCCTGCTGCATCAACATTCGCGGTCTCCATCTCGGTTAGCAGCGCCATCACCTCTCGAGATCCATACCGGCGGTGCAACTCGAACATCGCTCGGACGTGTGCATCGCTATCGACCCAGAAAATCTTGAACTTGAACTGGTTCGGCGGAAAAAGATTCAACAGCCGATAGGCCACTCGTCTCACTGGCATTGCGCCGGCAGCCGCAATGTTGCGCAGAATGACGCACTTCAACTCCTCCAGCGTATTGACGGGTTGCATCTGAAACACAACAGGACTTACAGACCTAAACCAAATCCCGTCCGCATCCCTGCCCATCTCACCATTAGGATATAGAGTAACAACTATGAAATCACTAATATTCATGGTATTCGGGGAGTAAACTCGTATAATTGTGGATGAATGTGGTGTGTAGCTAGGTTGCTCAAAGGTTCTATATATAGACTTTTTTTCGAGGCTATCTCGGGCTCTGCAGTCCCGAAATACGTATCTCGGGCTCTGCAGACCCGAGATATGTATGGATTACAAATTGTGGTCTTATCTCGGGCTCTGCAGACCAAGATATGCCAAAATCTCATTTCGGGCTTGCAGAGCCCGAGATACGGGGGGTATGCCTAAAATGATAAATATCCCAGCGGACCTATTTTGGTAAATTTGTTATTATTTTTACTTAAATAAATAAAAAATCCAACGAATTACACATGAAGAGAAGCGCATAGAGCAGTAGTCGTATTACACGTGAAGTATCAATTCGTTTGCCAGTTACAATTAATTAATTATGAAGATAAAGCTAATAATAACAATTCTGCTGACAGAAACTAGTAGTATAGAGTATGATGAATTTGATTGATGATTGATGAAATATGAAACAAGATTATTTATCTTTTTTTTTTTTAATTTCAGAAAATGTCGAGAATCTCGAGAATGGAACGATTGCAAAGGGGACAAGAGCCTCGGTTGAGCCAGAGCTCCCTTGAACAAACCCTGCAAAAAGTGTGACCACATGGTATGAACGCTGCGCCTTTCTTCCTCCCCATGCACACGCAGCACACCCAATCATTCCCCACACCACTTATTTTTTCTTCTTCCGATGTCTTCCCCTTCCCCGCCGCACTAATCTCTGCATCGCCGCCGTCTGTCTCCTCCAGCAGCCTCATCAGGGACACTCTCCACGGCGTCCCCGGCACATTACTCCTTCCCCTTCTCTCCTGTACCTCCGCCTCCGCTGGAGGCCCCCGGAGCTGCCGTTCAGCCGCCAACGCCGCCGCGAGGTTCATACCTGAACTGGCCGGAGTCGGAGACAGGCAGTCGGGTCCAAAACGGTTCGGATCTCGAGGCGGATTCGTTTCAAGAAGAAGCGGTTGGTGCTGTTGCTGTGGTTGCTGCTGCTGCTGGAGCTGCTGTTCTTGTTCTTCGTGCCTGACCGTTATGGAATCCGAACGGAATCGCCACGTGGCACCGCAACAGCCTATGCCGATGAATCCTAAGCGGTCCTTGAAGGTGCGCCTGGTCCTGGTGCGAGGCGGTCCATCGGCGGCGGCGGCAGCAGCGTCCATTTGCTCCGTCAACAATCCGAGAATGGTCCTTGGCTCCGTGTGAGTCCGCAGCGATTCCTGAAGAATAACGCCGAGTTGACTCATTATCCGACGCGACCCTAGGAGCCTACAAGAAGAAGAAGAAAGAAAGCGTTCTTGAAGGAGTATGCATTTGAGGAAGAGCTTGTTGAGTTGAATAGGCACAGGGATCTCGTGAGGAGGTTCAAATTCAAGGAAGCATTTAAAATTTTGAGTGAGATGCGTCGTTGTTGTGGGAAAAGAGAATTGAATTGGCAACTGAAAAGCGTGTGCGGTTTCAGAAGCCAAATGAAGTAAACGAGAGAGGGAGAAGGTGAGAGGAAGACAAAATAGAAGAAATGAGGAACGCCTTTCTTTCTTTACAGCTTATTATTCTTCTTTTTTTGTTTATTTATTTATGCAGTCTTGGAGTTCGAGACTTTGAGTGAGTGGACGGCTGGACGCACCACATTATTTTAACTCTTTCTTCTCAATCAAAAAATGGAAGCCATGTAGGTCTAGGATGACATACTTTTAGGATATAGTTTTTATTTTTTCCAACTCATATGTAAAAGTACAGTTTCGTATAATTGTATTGGAAGATTATTCCAAAATTGAAATACAAACAAACATGTTTTGTCTTAAGATATTTTTAACTGTAAGAGTGGAGATAAATTTTAACGTATTTACCGCGTTTATTTATATACATAATTGATGGTTGCTGCGGTTATGTGTGCAGGCCTTATTAGAGACAAGTCAAACTCAAAAGCCGTTAAAGCCGGCACGACAATCAAGGGTTGCCCAAATGGCTCTTCCGCTGGAGTCACTCATTAAGTCATTAGGTTTATTTCTTTCGCCTACTTACACTTTTGTTTCTTTCTAATTCTAACCAAACACTAAATTATTTCACCTTCATTTCGTGCATAACCTTTTTTTTTTGTACAAATAATAATAATAATAATTGAGCCAATATATCAGGGCTCACTAAAGAGTAGCTTATGAATTGTTTCAATTGACTCTTAGTACCGATTTAAATCTAAGTATAGATTGAAGGAGTTTTAGCTCACATTTTTTATCTAATTTTTTTACAGTATGGATTCTATTTGTGAATATTAACTGCCTAAATTTATCCTTAAAAAAGATATTGTGCACTTGTCCCAAATGTAATAACCAACTTACTTGGTTAAAAGGGGCATCAAAAGACTAAGGTATCGTATCTCATTAATTATCAATATCGAATTCACTCTGCTAACTTATGCATAATATATAGTGTTTTTAGTTTTTACAAGTTGCACTTGACCTGATTGATTATTTGTTGTCACAAATAATACTCATTTATTCTCATAAGCTCATAAATTTCTCAATTCCTCTAAACAATTTTGTACCTAAATTTTTTTTATATACATATAATCACTGAAATGCAAACATATTTTGAATTATTTAAGAATCTTTAAATATATTTTTTATTTTTACTATTGTTATTCTTCATTTTCATCATTCCTATACTCATGTAGACATTCTTGATGTTGAATTTTAACAAAACTATCGTAAATGAAACTAACTTAAAAAATTAGTCATTGCAAATATTATTTGTATGAGCATCTAATCCTCTAACACTTTTAGAGAACTTTAATTGAAATTTAATTTAGTCATTTAAAAAAACTACATTTATTATTATGTTGGCAAAATTTCTACAAAAGTCGTGTTAACTTGATGTTACTAAAAGTTAAATGTGCTTTAGTGTTTTGGAAGAATCATAACATCTTTAGACAAGGAAAAATTTGAGAAAACACAAATGTTTTCAAAGAGAAAAAAAAAATGTAAAGTGAAGATTAAGTAAAATATTATATTCTTCTTGAGATCAGAAGATGTATATATATATCCAATGCAAAAGCAACATATGCTAACGTTGTATATATAATTGTATTTTATAGTTTATATAGTCCATTCTCATCCAATCCCAGGCAATTCAACAGCACCTAATGTCACCTAAACTAAGATTAGGTTTGAAGATTCTAAAACCCCGCACTACATTAATTAGTTGAACCAATATTACTTATATAGTATACCTTGCGTATTAAATAGAAGTGCCACCCTTAACTCTCCTTCGTTGACATGACAAACCAATATTTATTTATTCTCAACTCACATAAAAATGAAAAATAGAAAATATCTTATTATGTTTATGATGCGTTTAAAAGTATATGATCATAAAATATATATTTTTTTCTATTTTTCTTTGTCTTCTTGTATCGTTATATATATTGAAAGAACAGAATGGTTATTGTTTGTTTGATTTGTAAAGCATTTTATAGTTGTATTTTTTACAGTACTAATTTAAATAAAAATTGAAAAACTATATTAATTAGTTTAAATGTTTTCAATACTTATGTTAATAAAATTCTAAACATAAAACATAAAAGAATTCCACAAATTAAACCAAACAAATTACGTAAACTGATTGTAGTTAGGCCTGAAGGTTTTGTTGCATTTCCATTTTGCAGGTCGTAGATAAGATTAAATAAGAATATCGAAACTATCATCAACTGATTAATATTTTGGACAAATTTAAACGGAAAACGAAACTATCATGAATTAGAAGAAAGTAAGAAACAGAAAAGATATAGGAAAGAAAACGAAAGGAGAGGACAAATAGAAACTGTGGTTTGGTGGTGGGTGGGACTAGTAGGTCCAAATTCCTTAGATAGTTACATGGCCTTAGCAATTATCTGACCAGTGTTCAGACCTAAATCAAAGTATGTAGTTAACCATGTTCTGCTCATCATCATCACAATCATCACCTCCGTGATTAAAGCCATAATTAATTAACTTATCAACTTCCATAAAAAAAAAAAAAAGACGTATTATTGCGCAGATTTAAAGTTATAAAATTGATTTGGACTGATTTGTAATAATGAAAGTATATTTTGTTAATTATGAGTCTGATAGCAATTTAGTACTATTTTTCATGCAGCCTTTTAAAAAAAAAATCAATGATTGGCATGAGTTGGTCAATGGAGTCCAACTAATAAATAACGTGGCTCTAGATGTGGACGCCATTAACAACATCTGGCCACTTCCAAGAAAGCAATGTCACTATTAGCGTATTTTTTATAATAATAATAATAATAATAATAATAATAATAATAATAATAATGTTAATCTTTCTTAAATATTTGTGTATAAATATGTATATACACTTATCTAGTATTTCTTAGTATTCTTCTATGGACATGATGAATATTGACTATAGATCAGAGATTCAGGTTTCACATTTTGGGCCTGTGTTAACGAAATTGAACCCCCTCCCCCTTTTTTTTCGGCTGAACCATATATATCATCCAAATTTACGGTGAGAACGTCAATGTTGATTGTTGATATCTCCTTTTCTAGCCATATGATTCTCTTTTTTTTAATTATGTTCTATTTTGGTCCATTTACTTTACGTGGATACGTATGAATAATAGAATATCCTTTTTTATTTTGGACAGGGAATAATTGAATATCCTTTATTTTTAATATATATATATATATTCAATTTTTCATAATATCTTTCAGCTAAGCAAGTTAAGGATCTGTTGTTACTTGTTATTAGTAAATAAACTAGAATTTACTAATAACAGAGTAGAATTTAAATTCGTGACACTTGTTTAAATAAATAAGTGAACTCACTACTCAACTAGTGCTAATACTTATTTTTAGTCCTTTTTTTTTTTTTTTTTTGTCTTGAGATGGTTGTCTTTCCTTTTTCTCCTGACTCCTGAGATGGTTCTCCTTTCTTTTTTGTCATGAGATGCTTGTCCTTGAATATCCTTTGACATGTGATTTTGGGCTGCGTAGGATGCTTGACTCCATGTTTAAGGGCCTAAAATTATAATTTAAGAAAAATTGAAAATAGTTTTTTTGGTCCTAATCATGCGTCTTTCTTTCTTGGATCCAAAAATGTAAACAGAGTTCTCTACGAATCTCTAGATCATTGCCCGGTCTTGTACAGAGAGTTTTTGTCTTTCGGTGCTAGCCCCTTTCTAATACCAAAAAAAGAAAAAACATAATTGTTAACCCTTCACAATGAGTCACATGACCCACACAGGTATTTTTTTTAAAAAAAGCTCACAATTGAGAAAATGTTAGTAATGAGAGATCTGATGCCCTGATCAGAGTGAATGTTGATCTTGGATTTAGCATAAGGGTTGCATTGATAGATTTTTGGTGTCTAAATACAGAAGAGAGAATAACTAGCCAAGACCGGCAGCCTCCTAACGGAGAATTTCAGCAAGCACCCTTCTTTATCATCCAATCAGCTGCAGAATTTGCTTTCCACTTAATCAGCGAACTTAACATTTCAATTACGCCTCAAAAGATTCAGAATTTTGCAAGATAAATCTACATCAACAAGTAACGAAAGAATTGATAGATGAAACAAAGATGAGTATCATATAGAAATACAAAAAAAAAAAAGAAAATTAGGTAAGAATTTAGTATGTACAATTTTGATATTTTAAAATTGTTTGATAGCCATATAGTTAAATATATTAAATCATTTTATAGTTTTAATAAGTAATTTAATATGAAATCAAAGAAAATTCTGCTATTTGTAACATTCTCTTTAATTTCTAGGATAGTATATGTATGTAAAGTCTAAATATCTAATAATAACACTATTACAAGATGAAGAGGAGCATTGCTTTAATTTTGCCACAAAATTCAGATGCATCGAATGTCAATATCGTGGTGACAATCATGATCGGAAAACATGTGAAACTAATGTTATATATATGTTCCTATATAATTACAGTCCCACCAAAATAGCAGCAATGATCTATATTACTCCCAAAAATTACATGCATACATTTCCTTTTAGATATATACTCACTCGCTCACAGCCCACAATATGAAGAGCACATCAAATTAAACAGGACGAAAAACAGAAATATACACTAATTTCAAATTAAATAACCCTGCATTTCACAGTCAAATCCCACATATTTTAAAGATGTAAAGTGACATGTATATATTACTTGAGAAACTAAAAAGTAAAAAAATATTTTAAAGTAGTGAGTGTAGTGACTGCTGCCCCTTGTGATAAAACATGAAAGCACTTATGATCCACATGCACATAGCACAACTAAGCAACAAGGGAAATAGAAATGTATGGGCCATGCATGACAACAAATCTTTTTGCGTTGTTGTGTGTTGTGATGGTTTCCACTTTCCATGCACATTCACATTTGACAGGAAACGTGAACAGTAAACTAATGGCCTGTATATTCACACAGATTGTCCCTTTCCATCATCTTTGTTTTGTTTTGTTTTTGTTAGCTTCTTCTTCTTCACTTGTCGCAGATTCAATTAACTCAAATATCTACCATCCTCTTCAACATGTAACAATTACAAATTAAAGGTACCAATTTATGTGACCGATAAAACCGTCTCTATATATCATATATGCGTTGTTAGACACGTCTCTCTTTTCTCTCTTATTGGTCTTTATTCAAATGCCCTTATTGTCCTTTGCTCATCACAGTATACAGTACACCACTATTAAGATTAGATTTATTTTTGTGCGGCAGCAAATCCGCAACCCATCCGGTGTGTATCAACCGCAACTACCAATGCTCCAATAACATGAGCCAAGGGGAAAAGATTTTGTTTAGCGTAACATACTAACATATAAGATATTCCCCCACTAAAATTAATTAAAAAACGGTACTACATATGAAACCAGCATTAAAAAGCTTTTACGCGGTCCGATCAATAATTAAATTATTATTTAAAATTAAAAAAATTGATTATTCAAAATTAAAAATTAGCATTCATATAGAATAAAAGTAATTACCCATATAATATATGAGTTACCTACCATCGTCATTAATTACATTAATTTTTTAATATATACACTCTCAAGACTTTCTGAATAATATATTACACTTAAAGAAAGAATTATTAATATTAATATTAGTCAAATATATTGTTTCAAATTGATCTATAAATATAAAAGTAGGGTTCACAACATCCTTCTTTTTCTATTTATTTTTCAAAATCAAGTAATGTAATAAGGTCTTTGTAAAAAAGTTAGATATTTCTTTCATAGTTTTTAAGGACAAGCAATAGCACTAAACTGGCAATTAATAGGCTTTTGCATATTTTGGGGTAGCATTTAAGGGCAACCAATAGCACTAAACTGGCAATTAATGTAATTAATATATTGGAAATTAGGGAGGGAGAAAATTGTAACTTGAGAGGGAAGACACGCTCTTTTCGTTTTGACAACTTTCCGTGTTCTATTTGGGGTGAGACAAACCTCACTTAGTCTGATACTAATCCATATCGTTAGTTGCCATTTCCTCTTTCAACTTCCACCACTTCCCCCCCTTTCTTATAACTCTTCCCCTTCCTTCAATCTCTTCTCACCCAACAAACACTCCAAACTCCAACTCATCTCTCAAAACCAACCAAACAAAATAACACCAATGGCTTCGTCCTCATCACTTTCTCAAATCCGATGCACAAATCTCTCCCTCGCCCCTATCCCCTCCACCTCCCGCCTCGTTCCCACTCCATCCATTCTCCACCTCGGAGTCTTCACCAAGCCCCTTGGAAAGCCCATCGTCGGGGTTTCTTCGGATATCCCCAGGCCGGTTTTGTGCGTGAGAGCCGTTGCGAGCGGTGAGGAGGGCGGAGTGGCGGTTGCGGAGGAGACGGAGGTTGAGAAGCTGAAGAAGGCGCTGGTGGATTCGTTTTACGGGACTGATCGTGGACTGAAGGCTTCCAGTGACACGAGAGCTGAGATTGTTGAACTTATCGCTCAGCTCGAAGCCAACAATCCTACCCCTGCTCCCACCGATGCTTTGACTCTCCTCAACGGAAAATGGATCCTCGCGTAACTAATAACTTCCTTTCTTTCTCTTATTACTTTGGATCAAATTTTGCTTATACACCCTAATTTTACTAGATTCACCTAAGAGTATTTTTTTTTGTTTTTAAAATATTTTATTATTCACCTGAAGAAAAAGAATAGGAACCACTTTTACTTAGCTGACTTTTCATTTTTTATTGTGAAGTTTCTTCTTTTTGAAAGATCCAGGAATTGAAGTTTAGAATTTAGGAGGTAAGATTAACAAAATAACTTTTAATTGAATGCTTATAGAAATGTTGGACAGGCTGGCCTAGTACGAAATACTTATGTTGCATTAATGTGATGATATCGCTGATAGTCATGGTCTTGGGTCGCTAGAGTGTGGCCCTACTGCCCTATGAACTAAGCTACCTAACTGATTGGTGGTTACACGTTTGCAAATCACTTTATGCGTAATTCTGATTTTGCTAGTTGAACTTTGTTTTCTGCATCTTTTTAAGTAGTCTGTCTATTCGAGGCTGATCTGGTTAATAAGAGATCTAAGTTATGGTCTTATGGACTTTTGTCACATCAAAGTGAATATCACCGCCGCAAGTTTTGACAAAACCAACAAAGGAACCCTGTTCCTTACTTCCATTCCCCTGGTGCTTATGTGTAATCATTTTTATTTCCGCAGGTATACCTCCTTTGCAGGGTTGTTCCCATTGTTGTCAAGCGGAACACTTCCATTGGTGAAGGTAGAGGAAATATCTCAGACCATTGATTCTGAGAATTTCACCGCCCAAAACTCTGTTTGCTTTGCCGGTCCCTTGGCCACCACCTCCATCAGCACAAATGCTAAATTTGAAGTCCGCAGCCCAAAACGTGTTCAGGTCTGCCTTCTTTTTTTTCATCCTTAATAGTTTAGCAATAAGCCATTATTCATTGCCCAAAAGTGACAAACTCTTGGTGTTTTTTCTATAGATCAAGTTTGATGAAGGAGTCATTGGCACCCCACAGTTGACAGACTCATTGGTGATACCAGAAAATGTGGAATTCTTGGGGCAGAAGATTGACCTCACACCCTTCAAGGGCATACTCAACTCTATCCAAGATACGGCATCATCCGTCGCAAGAACTATCTCCAGCCAGCCTCCGTTGAAGTTCCCGATCTCCTACAGCAACGCTCAGTCGTGGTTGCTCACCACCTACCTGGATGAAGAGCTTCGCATCTCAAGGGGTGATGGCGGTAGTGTCTTTGTTCTTATCAAAGAAGGAAGCTCTCTCCTCAGCTGAACGAGCTTGTTTCGTCACATTTTCGCCATTGTCATTATTATATATATAAGAAGAAATTTGTTTGTATGCATAATGCTGTGGCATCGTATGTGTTATCTTAAATTTGCCATCCTTGATGTAATAAAGGATGTAAAGTATTGTTAATGATATAACTTAGTTCAGAGCTGGGTTCAAGATCCAATCTGGTTCTGCATCAGTATTGTCCCTGACGAACTAAGGATATATAATCTCTATTTTTGTGAATTTACCAATTTGAATGACGAAGAAATAAATGCCATACACACTATAAGAATGACAAGTATGCTTGTTGGGAACACTCAAAAGAGGGCTTGGTTCCTCTTGTTTTATCTTGCAAGTTGCAACATGGAAGTAGGAACTAGCTAGGAAGGATGAAAAGAATAAGTAATTTTTCAGCAGATGGTTTTCAACTAACTTTAAGAACATACGTAGCACAGTTGTAGGCACTTTTAGTATACATAGCTTCCCTTGGACAATTATTCACCATTTTCTTCAATCACAACTTTCTTATTTCAGACTACTAAGAGTAAATCACAAGTTATTTACTAATTACGTGCGTCTTCTAATATATAGTTTCTGTCAAGCTGTTTGTGTATTATTTCAAATTACATCTTTTTTGTTTTTCAAATCACAACTTTAAGTTTCAACTTTTAACTCATGAAGCCAGGGGGGTTCTAGGCGTCTAGCTATATCCATCTTTTTGATATTCCGATTCCATGCAGTAATAATTTAAGCAAAGAATATATAAAAAAAAAGCAGCATGAGCATGGACAGACACTTTTGATGTCAATTAATATTACATGCCTAGCTAAGTTGACAAGTAAAGGTTCAAATAAACTAATCATTGACAAGTAAAGGTTCAA
>JASCZI010030624.1:4101-27508 GCA_036250425.1 Stylosanthes scabra | reverse complement strand
TTCAGGTTGCTGCCAAGAAGTTGACACTGAAAAATGTCACAGACTATATTGTAGATGTTATTTGTAAAAGAGCTGCAGTCAATTACAATTATGGGGTCATTCTTATCCCTGAAGGTCTAATTGATTTCATTCCCGAGGTACATAGCAATCAGCATAAGAAACTTTTTGCAAGTGTCTCTCAGTTCGTATACTCATACTTGCTGGTTATATCTGTTGTGCCATTTTCAGGTCCAGCAACTTATTGCAGAACTAAATGAAATTCTGGCCCATGATATTGTGGATGAAGGTGGATTGTGGAAGAAGAAACTCACTGAACAGTCACTGAAGCTTTTTGACTTTTTACCTCAAGCAATTCAAGAGCAATTGATGCTTGAAAGGGATCCACATGGAAATGTTCAGGTGCCTAGTGGTGTTATAATGCTATCTTTTATTTGTTTGTTTGACCCACGATGCATGAGTCAATGCCAATGGTTCTATCTTCCAATTTAGGTTGCCAAGATAGAAACAGAGAAAATGCTTATTCAAATGGCTGAAACTGAGTTGGAGAAGAGAAAGCAAGAGGGAACATATAGAGGCGAATTTAGAGGCCAATCTCACTTTTTCGGGTATTTTTTATCCTTTCGGCATCATTTTTTCAGTTATATATCAATTCTAATTTGAATATATGCTAACTTTAAATTCAAAAAAGAGTATAAAACTAAAAATATTTGAAGTATGACCTTTGCCAGTTTGTAGTTACTTATACTTGTTGGAAATATGCAGTTATGAAGGGAGGTGTGGATTGCCAACTAACTTTGATGCTACTTATTGCTATGCTCTTGGTTATGGTGCTGGAGCCCTTCTTCACAGTGGGAAGACTGGATTAATATCATCAGTTTGTGGCCTCTTTTTTTGTTTCACGATTGAGTGTGCTTTCAAAGTTGTTTGTTTTGTAATGTTGAAGCGGTCAACTCAATTTCTTGAATACGCTCCTTGTTGACCAGGTTGCGAATCTCTGTGCACCAGTTGAAGACTGGGTTGTTGGTGGAACTGCACTCACCTCACTGATGGATGTAGAGAGAAGACATGGTAGACATCTGCTACACTGCAATGGATTCGCGCATCCATACCATTACTTTTTCTTTTCCAATACTATTTGAATTATGAATGCTTTCTTTTGAATGTTGTATATGAATATGTAATATCTTTGCAGGTAAGTTCAAGCCTGTGATCAAGAAGGCAATGGTGGAGCTTGAAGGTATGATTAACGAAAACCTTTAATAATTTTGCCTTTATTACCATTCTGGCATCAGCTCCAGTTTATATATTTACGGAACAATACTAATGTCTAATGACTATATCTCATTTTGAACATTTAGGGGCACCTTTCAAAAAGTTTGCCTCCTTGCGGGATGAGTGGGCCCTAAAAAATTGCTACGTCAGTCCAGGTACGTATCACGTGTATAATGGGCCCAATCAGCCCAATTAGTAAAGATCCACTTAGTGAATATATATTCAAGTTTTGGGTATGCCTAGGATTTGGGGGCTGTTCAATCCACCTGACCAAAAAAAAAGTTTTGGGTTTAGTGATTCAATCATTCAAATCTACTTGTATGCTGTCCTAATTACTTATGTTGTAGGATGTGTATGATAATGATGATGATGTTCAATGTAGGTCCAATTCAATTCCATGGCCCGGGATCTGATGCAGTTAGTCACACCCTTCGTTTGGAGCTTGAATCACAAGCTTAATGCTTAAGCTACTTTGCCGTGAGGACCTTGTTTTGAGATTGGCAATTCATTTGGTTTTTTAGGGTCCTGAAGTATATTTGATGAGACTAGCTAGGTTTTTGTAATAACGTTTGTACTTTAGCAGAGCATGTTCACGAATCTTAAATTCTTATGCTGCATTCAGCATCGGCAAATTATGAATTATGTTCAGGATAATAATAATTGAATAAATGTTTGAATTCCGAGTTGGTTGATATTGATTGGTTAATGAGATAATTCCATGTTAACCCTTCTATTAAGAATGTCTCCCGTTGGCCTTTACGTTGAGACAAACCAAAGTAACGCCAGTGGATAACTAACATAACTGATTAAGGGAAAGTTATTGCAAAAAATAAAAACAAAGTAAGACAAGGCATGATGGAAAAGGTAAGGCAATGAGCCGTAGCTCATATGAGATTACCCCTAATACACTTAATTAGAAAGAGAGACAGATAGAAGGAAAAAAGAGTAGGCAGAGTTTTGAAGTTGTGTCATGTTATTGTTAACTGTTAAGAGAAGCAAATTAAAAGGAAGTTTCACTCATGGTTTCTCCTTAGTTTTTTTCATCTCTAGTTGTAATTAGTGAGTAACAGTTACCCTCTATTTGATCTACTCTCCTATTCTTGAGCAGGCCTTCTTTAATGATATATGCCGAAACCACAGATATGACTAGTAATAACAACCTTAATGTCTAATGTTACTCACAGTTTCAATCCAATAGAGAAGCTGACTATTTTGATCAGATAAGAACGTGAGAATCATTATACGATTCAATGAATTTTCAATGTCACGAGTCATGAGTCATGAATAAATAACATATCACTTGGGTTTCCATCTTTGTAGGGTGATCACATACAGCTTGTGAGATGTTGACCATCAATAATCAATAATCATTATTATTATTATAGAGATTGAAGAATGAAGATGGGTCAAGGGAGGAGGAGGAGAAGGGCTTTTCCACCACTGCCAATGTATGTGACAAATCAACTACAATTCTACAATCTTTTATTACATAGTAAACTCACATCAACAAGAAAAAAATAAATGGATTTCTGTCAATTTTCTTATACAAGACATTCACGAGGGACTGAAAAGAATGCTAACTGATTCAGTAGCAACATTGTACTTGTGCATGTATATATATCAATCATGTAAGAGGCTACTAATGATTCACGTAAATGTTCAGTGGACCTTATTGTTGAAACCTCCACATGATCTCAATTTATGTCTCACCAAAATGTGGGGGTTGGAATTGGAGTTGGAGTTGGGCTTCGGTCACTGATCTCATTAACCTTATGTTCTGTTTGATGTTACATGTCACATAAATTATGACTCATACAAATTCGGATCAAATAAAATAAGCACAACCATACAAATTGCAATTCTTCCTTTTTCTGCAATATGTTTTTTCTTCTTTTGCGCCACATTGGCTTTATCTTTCGGCCTTTTAAGGGTGCTTTTATAAACATGCATAAGCTCGTTACATTCTTTCACATGTTCTTCTTAATTGCTCCTTCTTGAATCCTCTACTTACCACGTTATAGAACAGCGTCTGAGCCTGACAACTGTATGCAGCATACTATATATAAATATCTAATATGAAACAGTCTAAGAACGTTAAGATGTTCCTCTCCATGTGTAAAAAGCTTTGCTGCATATACGTGGAGGATTTTGAAATTTTAGCTTGAATTAAGTTGGTATATTCAATATTTTTTTTAGTGAATTAGGTTTTGTTCTTGTGAGTTAATATATACCACTAAAATGACATCGTATTATTACATTTTCACAAGTCAATCAAATAGGAGAAAGAAGGTTAATAAAGATGAAATAATAATGGAGTAAGAAAATGTCATAACATAATCAAAGTCAAAAGGCATTATAATGGAGGGAATGAAATTGAAGTGCTAGGAGCCAATAACAATGTCCATTAATCCATTATCTATGCAGGACTATTATTGTAGGTCTGATAATTTGATCATGTTGCCTAGCTGATAATAATGCCTATTTTGCTAAGAGAAAAAGACAAAGGAAAAGGTAAACAATAAAACTTAAAGACTAAAAGGGTAACTCATCAATGGTAAAAGCATAAGTATGATTGGAAATTTGAACAAATTACATCTATTCTCAATCAGAACAATTTGTCCTAAAATTTCTCTTAAAAGAGGGAAGATGGACGGAAAGAGAAGATCACAATCTTTAATTTCACATGAAAAGATGGAGATTGACAGGTAAAAAAAAGTAAAAGCACAAACATGAAAAGGGTGAAAACTTTTTAATTGTAGAATTAAATTGTGTGAAATTCCAATAAATAGGTAATAATGCGAGTTAGTGACAGGCATATGGGCTTTACATTGGTACATTTCTCTCTTTTTTCATTTTTTCTTCCTACATGAAAATTTGAGACTCTATATATTATCTAAAAAAAAATTTGCCCACCATTAATTTTTATTTTAACGAACCTTCATGGAAAAACCATTAATCAGTTGTTAATAATAAATTATTATTCAACAACTATGGAACGGAAAGTTTAGGCATGCACTACATTAGCTTAGCTTAATTTAATTTGCTCACTTTGTAACTTTACAACTCAAACAAAAGTGGGTAGCAAGATCCTGGTAATCATAAGTGATACATTCTTGAAGCTTTCTCCCTTGTTTCTTTTTCCCTATCTA
The DNA here is from genome assembly GCA_036250425.1 of Stylosanthes scabra. Lineage (NCBI taxonomy): Eukaryota > Viridiplantae > Streptophyta > Magnoliopsida > Fabales > Fabaceae > Stylosanthes > Stylosanthes scabra. Next base: position 23,087 of record JASCZI010030624.1, on the reverse strand, counting down.
TGACTACCTAATTGAGAGGATGGAGGGAGACAAAAGAAAGTGATTAATTAGAATCTCAAATCCACATGTTTGCATATAAAATCCATCTAGATCATCTAAATATTGTTGTCCCAAAATTAATTATCTTAAAATTCAAGCACTAACCAACCATCTACTAATATGGTGTTGCTAATAGACTAACAGGTCACCTAGAAACTGAATATTATATTATTATCCAATATGTTTTTTTTTTTTTTTTACAGTATTCTCAATGTTTGGCCGGAGATTATTTCGTTGCGAATCAGAGCTCCATTTAAGGACTGTCACTGGCCATTGAATTGCTGCATGCACAATGCGAATTCATACCTCCAACACTTACTTAAATGGATTAGTGAGTTGAACATTATTCACTACGTTTATATTTAGAATCAGGAAATAATAATTTTTTTTTCAACTACTCAAATTTGCCTATACCAAATAACTTTTAATTGGTAACTCGTGCAAATAACTTGTAATATTTTGTATGAAAATAAAAAAATCTTAATGATCTCTTTACTTTGTATCGAGAACAAAAATCCAATACCTTTTGTCTCTGAAGTAGGTAGAATATCATGAACAGTATGTATGTATTAAAATTTTGTGTAGTGTTTCAACCAAAAGAAAAGGGTGTAGTGGGATATGATTTATGAACATAGTTAGCCTAATTGCTTGATCTTGTCTGAAGGTTCTTATTAAAATTTTCAACTTGTTAAAGACATGTTTTTCAAGAATCTCCACAAAGCTCATGCTAAAACAAAAATGCAGGATCAAAACACACGGCATACAAATCTACTTGGAAATTAATCAGGCTCTAAACCAAGATAACTAAAGTCCAAAGAAAAAAAAAAAAAACCAAGATAACTAATGCGATCTATGCCTCAGAGAAGCAGACAAGTCACATCTAAACAATTAAGAATTTCATATATATACACATCATCTTATAGTTTTTAAATACCCAAAAAAAATTCATCTTATAGTTTTTTTTTCCCACATCTCATATCTTTAGATATATACTATATAGAGAGTAATTTGATGTGGCTTTAATAATATCTTATGAAACTTTATTTGTTAGTTAACTAAAAAAGTAAGTTTTAAAAATAATTCTGTTGTCCATCTAAAACGTAGTTTAAATTAAATTCATGAACTATTTTAAAAAGAAGATGGTGATAGTTAAGAAAAGGATGCATTCGAAGTGGGGACCTGTCCTGGTTCATCAATGGATTATATAAATTTAATATATATTTTATTTTATACAAACAATTAATTTTTTATATACACGTAATATGATTCATGATTAAACAAAAATTCCTCTCAATATTACTTAACTAAATAACTTACTTGTTCACTTAAAAATAATAAAATATAATTTTATTTTATATATATAATAATTTAATGATCACAAATATTTAAATATAACTCTGATTTGCAAGGAAACTTTGTGGGTCAAACAATCAAATTTATGTGTATAGTAACATCTTCTACATACAGTAATTTTTTTTTTTTTAATCTATGACATGGACAATTGCATTTCATTATAATGATTATATCATCAAAGCTTTTGAATGCTCTATTGTAATTGCACATTCATTTGGTCCTGATTACCTTGTAGTACAGTACTTAATTCTTATTAATTCCATAACAACCTTATAAAAGTCCCACACCATGTGCATCCCACATATATCCACAACCGCAATTATCTGCATTTGTTTTTGGGTGTGAACATAGGCACGTGTAAAGCTGTAGCATCTTGCCATCTTGAGTATATATATTTTTCTTTTTACAAAAAATAAAATAAAATTCAATTATATTATATGTATTTCAAAAATTAATTATCAATACCTTATATATAAAATATACATTAAAAATATATAAATATGATATTTAAAACTCATTTATGTAATTTGATTTAATAGTTTATCCAATTAGCTAGACGACTTATAAAAAAACTTGTTTTTGAAGTTTTATATATATTTTGTGTTGGTTTAAAGAATGATTTTATCAACACAGAAACCACACCATTTTTTAACTTTTTGAGTAATTAATGCATGATAATTTATAAGAATTTTATATATGAAATAAATATAAGTATATCCTTCTATTTGTATATAAATATATATATTAATTAACTTATTTTTAATATATATATTTTATCTGAATAACTAATTTAATTATTTTTTTGTATATATGTAGTATAATTGTTAAAAATAATTATTATGTAATTTTTTAAAACTTTTTTATGTCAAAATTAATACTAACACTTGATTAAAATAAAAAACTTCTTGCTTTCGGTCAATTAAATGGTTTGAAATTAATCCAAAGTTAATGTCCAATAAATGAGTAACCCAACTTGTTCGTTCTATGTATAGTTGTATACTTTGGGGGGTTATGCATGGTGGTGGTTGTTGCCCGTGGGCTGTGGTGATGATTAAGTAATATGCATATATCTAACCTAAATTATAAATAACCACCAACCTTATTTGCCATTTACATTTGATGCACCAATCTTATCAAAGGTCTACTATATATAATAATGACTAAAAGACTATACATTATTGCAGTGACTTATTTGTTCAATATAATGATGTTACCTTATCTGGTCGGGTAATCAATATATACGACGGATTTATTAAGATTACAATGACACGATTCACAAAGAAAAAAATGAAGGAAAAATAAAAAACATTGATACGGACATACGGTGAGAATAGTAATCTATTATGGTCATGTTATGTTGATATCAATAAATAGGTCAATTATTATAACTTGCTATACAAGAATTTTAAATAACTTAATTAAGTACCATAAAAATATTTCTGAATATCTTATTAAAAGTATAAATGCGTTAAAACATAAACAAAAGAGTTCCAAGGTAGATCTTTTTTGGCCAACTATTTTATCATATTATATTAATTTATGAATGCATGTATGTGTGTCAAAATTGATCAGATATTCCATAGAATTTACACACTGATGATTGTCAAACAACATACATAAATTATTATATTTTATACTTTTTTCTATGTGTATTGACTACATATTAATTAACAAACTATTAATCATCTAGCTGGCCAGAATAAACACCTACTAGTTTGGTTCATAATAATAAGGTGCATGGCTTTTTACAGAATATACTTTTTATTCTTAAGATCTTAAATATATTTTAATTCCATTTTTATAGTTAATTATTAATAATAAAGATATAATAGATGTACAATTGAGACATTTTAAAATATTACAGACTAAATTAACAAAATAACTTAAAAATAAATCTAGATCAATTCATATATTTTTATATTTAATAAACACATATATCAAGTACAAAAATAATAAAGTATATCACAGAAATTTTAAGTACAAAAATAATAAAATTTAATATAAAAAAATTGAATCGTAACAAAGTTTTTTTTTTTTTTCTGGGATAGTGTTACCCATAACTTAAATATTTAAAATAAAAAAGAAACATTTTACCCTTTTAATAACTATAGTTATATGGAGTTGTTAATAAATGAATAGGAGTTGGGAGAGGGGAGGGGGATGGTGCACATGCGTGGAGGCATAGCATAGTATATTGTATATATTTAATAGAATTTCGTCGAAAATATGTGCTAAGTGCTAAGCTAATTATTCATTCCCCTTACATGCTTAAATGCATTTGGGTTGGGCTCTGGAGTGTGGACCCATCTAAATTACTAGTAATCACCTCAACCAAGAAACACAAGAAGCTTCTTCCCTCACACCCATTCCCCATTTTCCATTCTCTCTCTTGTACAAATAAATCCACACACTCTTTTCACTATTCTCTCCAATCTTCAAACAATGGACGCATCATCATCACCATGCACCACCTCCTCACCCGAATTCGAGTTCTGGATGCTCCGAAACCCCTCCTTCCCTCAGCCCAACCTCCACTCCGCCGATGAACTCTTCGTCGACGGCGTACTCCTCCCTCTCCATCTCCTCCCCTCCACATCCAAACTCGATCCACCTCCCGACCCGGAACAAACCACAACCTCCCGAGACCCGGAACCCGAATCATCACCCGCTATAATAACCGAATATTCCACCTCCTCCTCCTCTTCTTCTTCCTCCACCGCTACTACTCTCTCCACATCGAAACGCTGGAAGGACATTTTCAAGAAGAAAAACACAGAAAATAACGACACAGAAGAGAAAGAGAAAGAGAAAGAGAAGGGGAAGAAGAAGAAGAAGAAAGAGGTTAAAAAAACCGGTGGCGGATCGGGTTCTGCGGCGGAGCTAAACATTAATATATGGCCCTTCTCCAGGAGCAGGTCCGCTGGAAACGCCGTGACCCGACCCAAGTTATTTGCCGGACGGAAAGTGAACAGCGCTCCGTGTTCCCGGAGCAACTCCACCGGAGATTCCAAGTCCAGGAAGTGGCCCAGTAGTCCGGGCCGGCCCGGAGTTCACGTGGGCCGAACAAGCCCGGTGTGGCAGGTCCGCCGCAACAAGAACAACAACAACCCCGCGACGCATGTGGTGGCTCAGAACAACAACGGCGCCGAAGCCAAGAAGAGGGAAACTGCCACGTGTCAGCGGAGCAAAGCGGCGGCGGGACGGACAAAAGCCAGGGTGTTGAATCTGAACGTTCCGATGTGCATTGGTTACAGGCAGCCCTTGAGTTGTAGAAGCGACGAGAATGGTGGTGCTGTTTGTGGCACCGCTAATGGCCGCGGCGGCGATAACAATGACGGTGGCGAGGGTAGTAATAATGATGGTGGAAGTGGGGTTAATCTTTTTAATCTGCGCAACCTTTTCACCAAGAAAAGCATAGTAACTTCTCACTAATAATGTAAACAGTTTTATTTATTACTGCTGTAAAATTAAAATTATCCTTTTATTTTTTGATATATGTACAAAAAGGTCACATAACACCGTCTGTATGCATCATCACTATTAATATTATGAAATTGAAAAAGTTATCTGTTTCTGACTTTACAGGTTAGGACTTGGGAGTTAGCAATTAAGATTGGTTAATGTAATAGATCGTATTGGTTGGAATGCTATCTATCTAGCTAGCTAAGCTTTTTATTTTTGTTTATTATTTTTGGTGGTCTCCCTCGTGTATTCTGAAATGCTTTATCAGAATTCAGAATGTGTTTATTATTATTAAATTGTTTAAAATTGGGGTTCTAACTTTCCCCGTCGGGCACCTCATTCTGTGGACCTGTTGATGCTTTTTCTTTGTTTTCATTTTTAATTTAATTATGCTTCATTTGTTTAGAGGAGAGGATTTGCTTTTGGAGATTGAGTGTGAAAGAGTAGAACAAGGGATTATGTTCGTTACTATCCCCTCTCACACACACTACTCAACCTAATTAATAACTCTTGTAACCTTTAATTCGATCTTAAGGAAAGAGGGGTGCTTGCTGGGAGACATTGTTGTTGGGATAGAAGTAGAACTTGGAATTCAAATCTAAATATATGCTCTTTGAGTGTTAGCCAAATATTGTGTTTATATGTTAAAAAAAGGTTAGCAAGTTGGATTTTTTTTTTTTTAAAAATTACTTTAAAACATGTTAAAATATATTAGTATCAATTAATATTAATTATCATATATGGATTATTGATACTAATATATTATAACAAAACACTCTTTCTTTTAGAAACAATAGCTTTTTGTGTAAAAAAATAGTAAATTTTATTTGACTTGTATAATTTTGTCTATATGCATAATTTTGAAGAGATAAGAAAAACACCTACTTTTATAAAGGAAAAATGCTAGGTGCAAAAAATATTTTAACAATTAATTTTAACTAAGTTAATTTCAACTGAACAAAAATAATTTATATTAATTAAAAAAGTTAAAAATAAAAAAGCAGGAAAAAAATTGTACACTTATTTCACGTATAGAATAGCTTAAACTTAAAAATCTCGTTGGATAGATCAAGATCATCTGTTTCAGTGGGATTGAAACATATTTGATGTTTTATCGTTTTCAGGAACACAAGTCTTAGTACGATATGACATATTTCATTGTTATTTTGTTTGCCCTCCTTTGTTTATAGCCGTAAAAATTAATCCAATTAGAACAAGCTTATAACATCACATCATAGTGGTGCCTGTTATGCAGCTTGCAACTTGTGTAGGATGATATGATCTCTGTCAATCATATTGATTTTCATTAGAAAAAAAATGTCCCATTTTCTTTCAAGCATCTATTCGTTGCTGGACTCATTACGGTATTTTTCTACCATCTTCTAAACGCTGTCAAGGAACTTAAGCATTCTAAAATCACTTTTCTAATTAATTTTTCTTATCCTGAGTTTTCATGCAGCTGAAACGTTGTTAGAAATAAAAATACTGGATTTGCTCATTTTGTAATTCGCCATGAGTAGTATACAGAGCTGAATATGTATCCATGTTGCGATTCAGTCATTACTTGATTATAATTGTCATGTCTTTAATCTCATCGATATACATTAACGATAGAAGAAATAATTTATGTGTATTATTATTATTATTATTATTATTATTATTATTATTATTATTATGTATCTTCATATATTTTTTTATTTTAATTTATGTGTTGAAATATATTCTTTTTGTTTATTTTTATGTTATCATATATTTTTTATATTATAAATAAAATATATAGAAATATATAATGATACATATAAAATTTAGCATTCCTGTGTATGAATTAGGAACAGTTTCTTTCTTACCTGAATCCCCCTCCCCTCTCTAGTGTGCAGTTGTTTTTTCGCAAAGTTAATAATAAAAAATCGTGGAATAATTTAATACGTAAAAAAAAATTCTGAATTATCAACTTGGTTATAAAGACAAAGTTTTCACTACTATATCTGTTGTGGCTGTTGTTATGTTACTTGTCCAACAAACCAGGAAATTTCGAGAAAGGAGTGGTTTAGTTACACACTTACACCCTCAAGCCTCGCTCTTAAACCCTCACCAGTTTCTGTTTCTAAGTAGTTTCTTGTTGTTTGGGCCTTTGGCCCCTTTGAAGATCAAAAAAATAGAAAACCCCTCACCAGTCACCAGCCATCGGTGTGTTTCTAGTATACACTACCACTCATACACGTCTACGCCTACACCTCTCTTTCGTCTTCTGCACTCTCCCAATGGCACTAATGCAGCGCCTAGCTAGAACCGCACGTCCGCTTCGATCTCATTCTCTCTATTCCCTCCGAAACCTAACCTCTCGCCCTCTTTCCCCTTCTCTTCCTCACAGTAATAATCTCCTTTCGGTGCTTTCCCAATTTCTGAATTTCGATACACCGTCACTAATTATTTTTTTCCTATTTTCGTTTTCTGTAGAATCAGCACTTGCTTCGTTCGCCGCGCCTCAAGTTTGCGGATCCGGAGCCTCACGTGATGACTATCAGGTACCGTATTCGTTACTTCCGGCTATGTTAGCTGGCTTTCTCGGAATTGGATTGGCGGAAACGGCGTATGCTGATGCGGATCACGGTGGCGTTGCCGGCGGCGAGGATGTGCACGGAGTTGCGAAGAAAGAACGCGAGCGCATTGAGGAGTTGCTTAGGAAGAAAGGAGTTCGTTATGGTTCTTATCCTCGCTTCACTGTTGCTGTTAAAGGACAAAAGGTTATTCTCTTTTTTTCCGTTTTTGTTATTCCATGATTTTCCTCTTCAGGTATACTTATCAGATGAGATAAATTTGGGAACAAAAGTTCGAAAAACTTGGTATGGTTCTTGTTTAGTTGAAATATTTAGATAGATATATTATGTGTGAAAATGGTCCTTAGTTCAGGAAACTATAAGATCACTGCATTTTTTAAGCAGTGTTTAGTCTGATTGCAATCAAATTTGTCTGTAAATCTGTACTTTTACTAGATGATATCCAATATATGAATTTTCACCGAGAGTGTCCTTGCAATTTATTAACCTTTTAGCTTCATGTAATCTCGCGTGATATCGATCAAATTCAACCTCAGTTTTCCTTTGATAACATCGTCCTTGCATTACATTCTACTATTTTCTTCCCCACTGAAAAGCAAAACACATTTATCAAAGACTGTCCTGTATTGAGGATGTCCTTTTCCTCTAATAGAATTCAAATTATATATGGTGGTTAACAATGGGATTGCAGGTCAGTGTTAAGTTTCAGATACCTCCTGCCTGTGAAGTTCCGCAACTTATTGCAAGTCTCACAACAAATCTTGGACTGAAAGCTGAAGGGAATGGAGGTGGATCAGATATGCTATTGCGATCTTGGGACAGGTTGTTCTTTCTCATATTGTGTGCATGGTTAAACTTATTATATACAGACTTTGTATTCGTAATTTTGTTAACATCCTTGATGTTTCTTGCAAATTATCCAGCACAGTGGCTTGGCAGCTTGCCCTTACTCATCCGTCCAAGAAAAAGCATATTCACGGGGAGGATCCATCTTCAGCAAATATAAATGGACCTGATGAAGATCTTTGCATACTCTTTTTCCATTCTCTCATTGGCTCAGATAAAGCTGTTAGTATCTGATTTTGCAATATTTGTTGGTGTTCACAGATCATGCTTATTGTAAATATAGAAATAATAAAGGTGGTCAACACTTTTTTTCCCTACTGCTAATATCGCAGGAAATTGAATTTATTAAGCAAGGGAACTTGAGTCCTGAAGAGCTTGATGCTTTCATCTCTGTTTTACAATTAGCTGGTAGCAGGATGGGACAAAGAAGTGCCCCCCTGGAAAGGAAGCAAAGGGAAGAGACTGAGCAGTCGTCTGTAGATAAATCTATTTCTAGTCTTGAGGCCATGGGAGTGAGAATTTATGGATTGAAAGAACCCATAGGTATATCAAATGGTGAGGTATCATGGGACAACATTGCTGGATATGAACATCAAAAACGGTATGTAAATTAGGAACACCATATTTCTTTTCTTTCCATTTTTCTTAAACTAGCTGAATTTTTTATTCATATGCTGAAGTAAATGGTTCTGGCAAAGTGGACCAAACTAAGATGGATATTTAATACTCTATTTTAATCCCTTTAGGAACTTATTTATGACTTCATATGACCTCATTTCTACATCATGTGTTTTGTTCCAGAAATATTGGGTTTGTGCTTAGTATCTGTTAATCGAGGCCTTGTACATTTGTAGTCAGTGTAAGAACAGATACTAGATTGTATCTGAAATTTCAAGAGAAAGAAAGATTAGACCGACATTCTCAATAAGGTTGAATGGTGTGATAACATTTTATGTCAGAAAATTCAAAATTGTAACACTGGCACCCTGAAGCTTTTTTGGTTAATAACTTACAATAGCTGTGTATTCTCTGCTGCTACTCTGCGTGTTTTGCTCATGTACAGATCTTATTGGCCAATGTGCATAAATGTACTTTCATTTACTTAAATTGTTTATTTTGCAGCGTAATAGAAGATACAATACTGTTGGCTTTGCATAGTCCTGAAGTATATGACAATATTGCACGAGGGACTCGTCATAAGTTTGAGTCAAACCGCCCTCGAGCTGTGCTGTTTGAAGGTCCACCGGGTATGCAATTTTAGCCCCTTTTATTCACTATTTAGTAAAGTAAAGTCTTTTGGGTATGTTTAGGTTGGAATGATAATTTTTTCTTTTGCTTTTATATTTCAATTTATTTATTTAGATTTCATTCTTTGTGTTATGATTTCTAGTCTCGATGACCCATTTGTATGGTTTCAGGTACAGGGAAAACTTCTTGTGCTCGTGTTATTGCCAATCAAGCGGTATGTTATTTTTTTTTCTATTACTTCCATTTAGCTTTATTGTGGTTTCTGAATATGTTCAATATTCGGCTACAGCTTATTTGTAAATATCGTCTAATTTTTCAGTGTGGATAGATTATGTATGCCATCATAAATTGAATTTGAGTGTAAAATAAACTGAAGTCAGCACATGCATTGACTTGGCAGGGCGTCCCGTTGCTATATGTTCCACTTGAGGCCGTAATGTCTGAATTCTACGGTAAAAGTGAACGCCTTCTAGGAAAAGTGTTTTCACTTGCAAATGAACTTCCTAATGGTGCTATTATATTTCTGGATGAGGTAATGAAGCTAGACACCTTTCTGAGGAGTTGCTATGTGTCTCTCATTCTCTCAATAGTTATCTTTTTATGTCCCTTGCAAATTGATTGTGACTTTGTGTTCTTTTTTGGGATACAGATTGATTCTTTTGCTGCTGCTCGGGATAATGAAATGCATGAAGCTACAAGGAGAATATTGTCAGTATTGTTGCGACAGGTTAATCTCATGTCCTGCTGCTTTTTGTCTGTTGAAATTCTGTGGTAGTGTGTTAGACCTGTTATAAATAAGAATGAGAAGAATATAGAACCCTGTGTAGAATTGGGAAATTCTTGACAATATGTCAAGAACCCAGATGAATTACAATTTACAAATACTCTTTTATGGGAATTTTTGAGCCCCAATCTATTCATGATTGTAAGAAATCAATTTTGCAGATAGATGGCTTTGAGCAGGATAAGAAAGTGGTCGTGATTGCTGCTACCAATAGAAAGGAAGACCTTGACCCTGCACTAATCAGGTGAGCTTGAATACAACTTCCTTTGCAGCTTGCTAAGTTTGATTGGCGATTAAAACTTATTCTAACTGCTGTTTCTCTTCATGTTAGCCGGTTTGATACGATGATCCCTTTTGGCTTACCTGATCATCGCAATCGTCAGCAAATAGCATCCAAATATGCAAAGCATCTAACCAAACCTGAACTAGATGAACTTGCCAGAGTTACAGAAGAGTAAGTTTGCCTCATTTTTTGTCCTCCACAACTGATCTATTACTTACAGGTTGGTTGGTGGGCAGTGAAAAACAAGCAGGTCAAGAATGAGTAACTTACAAAAAGTAATTAATATACCTAGTTATTTTGTCTCCTGCCAACCATTGCGTTTTGTTAATATTGGATTTTAGCAACTAATATACCTGAGCTCAATATCCCCCACGATCAAGGTCATATATTTATTGTTGTGCACATATTTGTTTTTCTTCCATTTTCTGTTGACTGGTTGCCATTTTTTCCAGTATGTCCGGAAGAGACATTCGTGATGTTTGTCAGCAAGCAGAACGATCATGGGCATCAAAGGTAAGAACAATTTTATTTTTCAACTTCCAATATGTTAGGGATGATGCCATTTGAGAGCATGTTTCTATGGTTGGTCAGATTATTCGAGGACAAATATCCAAAGATGGTGAACATGAAAATCTTCCACCTTTGCAAGAATATGTAGAGTGCGCCACAATTCGGCAAAACTCACTGCTCAGTGCTGCTGCTGGCAGGAATTTCCGAAATCATTCCCATCTGAGGATGGCAACGGAGTGAGATCTTGCTTGTTCCTGAATTTTGTCTCTTTATTTTGATGTAGAAGTAGAATACTTTCATTTGACATTTGTAAAGATAAAGGTAGTTATAGCCTTATAGGTAAATTTCTTATTATTTATGGCACAGTCATGTGAGGAAGGGTTAAATTATGAGTCTGAATCTATTGTTGAATTGGTAGCGCTTTTTTTTTTTTGAATTGGTAACTGTAATTTATGTTGTGTTACAGTATTATAGTATTTTTATATTAATTTCAAGTAAATTATACCAAATTAATGGTTACATGATATCACGCGATTTATTTTTATTTGTAACTACATGCTAATACACTAATTTATTTGAGTTTTCAGCTATATGATAGTATTTGGCATTTTATATTCTAAACTGTTAATACTAATTTTGAAAGTTATTGTAGTTTGGTAGTGATGTGCATGAAGTACGGAGGAGGTGTCCGACAGTCCAACCTAAGTTAGAGAGAGATGGTTTTCGGTAAGTGATGAAGATGAATGAGATGTTGTGAATCTGAAACATTTTCCTGATGCTTCATGCATAAGGGGGATTGATCGCATGAGCCACGTGTCAACAAAGCCAAGTGCTAACTTGTTAACTAAGTAGAGTTAGTTCTCCTCCTACTCCGCGTGCTGTATAAGAATTAAGAAACTTGCCCACCCCAAACTATACGATATACATACGGTGAGTTTTAGGATGAGGCTGCCAAGATGAGCCTCGTTGTCGTTCTCAGCTGTTTGCCAAGTGTAAATGGTCGGTATTATGTGACATCACTTTTTAACCTGCTAATGACTTGAACGGTCATTTTAATATTTGATTTTTTACCCCATTTAGTGGCTGCTTTAAAAATACCACTTTATGGAATGAGCGGTTCGTGAATGTTGCGAAATCGTTTTCGGCCTTTTTTGTGGAGTGTGTGCTCGTTATTGTTGGACTTAGTCCAAAAATTTGAGATGAGTCTAGTTTTTTATTTTGTCGCTATTGTTGGGTTACTTATTATTATTATTAAAAAATGGCGTGAATGTTGGGTTACTTGTTATTATTATTATTATTAAAAACTGCTAGCACTAAGTACATATATTTTTAATATACTTTTGTATTTTAACATATATTTTATACTATAATAACTAATTTATTGATTAAATTTTGGTGTACACCTATATTATTATTATAGTACTTGTTTAGCCGCTTTTTTATTATTTTTAAAAATTATAAAATTAAAAATAATAAAATATTTAAAACAAAGAAAATTTTCTTAATTATTTTTCGTTTAAAATTTTAGAATAAATAAATTTGAAAATAATAAAGTAGGTTGAAAAATTCACTAGATTGATATTATCTCTAACTATGAAAATTTACGAACATAATTTAAAAATTTGTTAGTTTTGAAAATGTTATTAATTTAATTTATTATCCCAATCCTATGTTAAAAATTTATATTAAAAAAAATTCTATCTTTGTACATAACCCTAATGGAGAATTATAAAACCTTTTATTTTTAAAAAATTAAGTTTTAGTTTTAAAATTATAAAATTTAAAAAATAAGAAATAAAATAATTTTAAAATAATATTGTTTTGTTAATAATCACCAACTAAATGTTTATTTCATTCTTCTCTTAAAACTTCATTTTTTCAAAAAATAGTTTTTTTATTTCTTTTCTTGACCTAATTAGTGAAAAGGTACAAAACATAATACAAAATTCTGCACAAAAATATCTCATTTTGCCTCATATGTATTACATGAAACAACACCTATATTTAAAATGTATTTTTGCCTTTATCATCGTTATTTACTTCTATCATTCTACTTGCATGCTCATGTTATCGCTATTTCTTTATCCAATATTAATGCCTTGAACTTACAAATTTTTTCCATATACTCCATTATTCACACTCATCATGAGTTTTGTAATGCAATATAAGTTAGGGAAATAAGTTTTTTAACTTGAGAATTTGTTTTTCATTATTTGTTTTTTCAGGTTTATAATCTATTTTTTTTCACTTTTGAATCTTTTAATGATGTTTTGATCACCGATAAACCTTCAATGAAATTGCATACCTCAATTCCAAATTGTATAAATATTTCAAACACCTTTATTTTTATTTTCTCACACATCATTGATGAAATTTTTATTCACTTTCATATTTTATCAATTTCTGTCAAATAACCTTTTATGAAGAGTTGAAAAGTTAAAAGAAAATTAATATGGTAAATAATTAATGTTAAATGTTAAAACTTAGATATTATTATATATGATAAATTTATTTTTCACAATATATAATTAAATAAAAAATAAATATGAATGCATTTAAATTTTAAGTGTAGAATTTTATCTAATATATAAAACATATATATATAGGCATAGCATACTGTAAAAAAGAATTTTTTTTAAAGAGAAATGCTAGGTGATTATTCATTTTAAATTATCTTTTGATTTGTAGTTTAGCATCATGTACAGCTAAATGATATTTAAAATTAATTAAAAATAATGGTCACGTAGCATGTTTTTTTTAGCTTTGTTATTTGTTGATTTTTTTTTTCAGTAACCTTCAACAACAACATATGCACGAAGCCCAATTTTAAGGGAGATGGCCCACTACAATCTTTCACAGTGGATTAAAAAAGGACAACTAGTGAATAATAAGATTTACCAAGCCCATCACGCAAATATTGACGGGAACAAAATGAAACGTTACTAAAAAATGGTAAACCGGGTCAAATAGTACGAGCCTCCTCAATAACTCACACATATAGATACATACGAGTACGACACTCTCCATATACTTTCCTCTCTCTGGTGTTGCGGAGTCGCTGTTAATGGCTTCGAGTGACAACAACAACAACCACAACAAGGCGTCGAGTAGCGGAGCACGAAGAGTCGGTATCCTATCTGATCTAAACCGCCCTTCCGCTAATTTGGACACCAACCCCGATGCTCCTCAGGAGTATTATACTGGCGGCGAGAAAAGGTTCTCTCTCAAAAAAAATGGAATTGAATTCCTGTTTCATTAATTTAATTGTAAGGTAGTATCCGGTCCTTGTATTAATTTATTACCTTTCAATTCTACATTTTATCGTTGTTATTTGGTACTTATTCAGCTTGAAGCTCTAAAGTTTGATATAAGGTATTTTAAAGGATATTAGGGCACAATTAGGTTTTGATGGAAATAGGGGCTTTTTATGATAGCTGAATTACCCATTTCACAGGGTGAATTAATCTGTCAGGAGATTCACACGTTCATGTATTCCTTTATGGCTTATTACTAGCATTTTATTCAGGTGGAGTATGTACTTTCACTTATTTGCAGTTGATCTCCAGGAGGCTAAAGTTCCCCTGGAAGTTAAAGAATCAGATTACATTTTTAGAAGATTTTAATTAGCATTATTTATATGTATTTGGAATGAGAGTTACAATGAGTCTTGGCATGGTTAATTTTTTCTTCTCATGATTTTATATCATTGTTGTTCTGTTTTTCTTCTTTTAGCTTTAGAGTTATCTGATTATATATTAGCTTAATTTTGACTCTAAAATATAGATTCAATAATCTTTTTAAGGCGTATATTTAATTCTATATGAAGAATTCACTTTCTTCTAGGTGAATTCTCTTTTGACTGCATTGATTAGAAGTGTTGTTGGGGCTTATCAAGATGAATGCTTTTGTTGATTAATGACATTAGTGCATCTTAATCATGCTTTTTGAGCATTAAATTTGGTGTACATTTATAGTTTCTTGACATCTCTAATTTGCACAGCATTTCAAAATAAATGCATCTATTTTCAATTGATTTCATGATTTTGTACTTCCCCTATTGAATATTTAACAATTCTACATTATATATTCAGTGGAATGCTTGTTCAGGATCCTACAAAGGGAAATGATGTGGATGCAATTTTCAATCAGGCAAGGCAACTAGGAGCTGTAGAAAGGCCTCTTGATCAACTGCAGGAACCTCCAAGGTCAACTAGCTTTACTGGCACTGGCAGGTTACTCTCAGGTGAAACTGTACAAGCTGCTTCTCAGCAACCTCCTGAGGCTGTTGTTCACAACATTGTTTTCTGGAGTAATGGTTTCACTGTAAACGATGGACCTTTGAGGAGTTTGGACGATCCTGAAAATGCCTCGTTTTTAGAGGTGAATATGTTAGTTTTTTATTCCATGTGGCTTGGATGGTTAAAATCATTAGAAGTTATGCGGTTGTTTATGGCCAGAAGTCCTGTACAGTAGATAATAGAATTTTTTTTTAATCCAGAGAATAGGGGAATAGCTAAAGACGAAGTTTATTTACGCATATTATAATTCGATAGGTGTTGGTATCTTGTAGACAGTACTGAGTGTCCTGTACATATGATTTTGCTGCTGCTATTACTCTCTTCTTAGCTATATCAATGGCTGCTTGAATGTAGAGCATAAAGAAATCTGAGTGTCCAAGAGAGCTTGAACCTGCTGATAGGAGGTCATCTGTTAACGTTAACCTCATACGGAGAAACGAGAAGTATCCTGTGAGTTTTCTGTTCTTTTCTCTGTCTCTATCCAGATAATTATGAGACAAAGAATTTAGTTCATCTTGTTTATTATGTTTTGATGTAAGAATCGCATATGTCCTAACATTTTAATGAGAATTGCATTTTGTCACCGTTTCAGGAATCTGAAAAGCGTTATGTTCCATTTCAAGGGTCGGGAAGAACTCTGGGAAGCAGCTCTACTTCAGCCACACCCAACGCAGCTGCAGCAACACCTTCCAACACTGCTCCAGCCTCTTCATCCAGCCTGGTAGTCGATCAGTCGTTGCCATCGACTTCAATACAACTTAGGTTAGCTGATGGAACTCGCTTAATATCAAATTTTAATTATCACCACACAATCAGCCACATCCGTGGCTTCATTGACGGATCCCGACCCGCGGGGCAGCGGAATTATCAACTTCAAATGATGGGTTTCCCTCCAAAGATTCTAGGTGATGAAACTCAGACCATAGAGCAGGCCGGACTTGCAAATTCAGTTGTCATCCAGAAATTCTAGTAGAAGCACGTCAGTGCTGCTTCATCTTCATCATCCTAGCTAGGTAAACTAAAGCTGTCATGAAGTGGACTAATCCTATTGAGGTTATTAACAAAAGCATAACAGGGAGGGGATATTATGATTTTGCTGTTCAAATGGATTAGCCTTTTGTTGAGAGCAAGATGTGATGGTTGATATGATATAGTATGTTATGGTACTTGCTGGTTCAAATGGCATTGATAGCATGAACACTTAAAAAATTGGAATGCAGGATAATTATATGCTACAACTATTGTTAGTAAGTGCTATATATCATTTAAGTAAAACTAAGCTGAGCTATACTTTAATTTAGGCTCTGCAAGCATGCTCAGTTAACAATGGGAAGCAAAATAACATAGGCAGTGATTTTGCTTCATAGGATGTTTGAGCTGGAGCTTTTTTAAATCGAACTAAAGTTAACTCTTGTGAATAACTTGGTTGTTCTTTTTTGGAAGGTGCTTAAGCGATGTTGAGTGTAATTACCTTTTCTCCAAATCAAGCATGCCTGTTGGGAGGCTATTTTTGCCTTAACAGGAGTTACACAAGTTAATCTTATTGTCAAATGTCAATCACTTTTACGGACCCAAATTCGATTAAACAACATTTATGAGAGTTTCACAATCTTGTACTTAGGCATTTACCTTTTCTCCATTCAACACCTCTTCCATATGCAACAACAAAATGGGCTTGCTCACCTTCCATATGTGCTTTTCTTGGGCACCAAACATCGCCTACTACTAGTTCATGTGATAGAATATCAACAGAAAAAAAAGATCAAAATTTGGATAATCATATCATCTGACCAAAATTATTATTTAGTTTGAGCTTCGTACTGAAAAAGGGAAGAAAATAAAAAAAATAAAAGAGCAGAATATGGTATAGATCTAAGTTATTTTAACATGTTTGGAAGTATTAACTTAAATTAATTTTAATATGACTTTTAAACCTTAAACCATATACTAGAAGAATTTTCTTTCTCTTTAAAAAAAGGCGAAAAAGAATTCTTTTCCAGAAATGATAGACCAACCAAACACACCAATTGTGGCAGCATGAATTGACATGAATTAGACGAGGGAAGAAAAACGAACACTCAAGTTCCAACCGTACACCAAGAAATGCCATTCCATGTGGAAGTAATTATGAATGAGCAAACTATTATTAAAAGCTTCTAATATTTGGTTAATTAAAATCCTCCTCATCATCATCGTTCTCTTTTCCTTCAACTTGACATTGATTTTCAATAATAAACAAACAAATCTGAGTGTCCCGGAACAATATCTAATAACCATTATCTTAGTAGCACCTGAAAAGACCCCAAAAAGCATGCTACTAGTGCCACTCTATTTGGAAAGCTAAAAAAATATGCTAATGAGAAAAGAAAGATTTGCTTTGTGTTGGAAAAATTTGTGAGCCAAAGATAAGTAGTGAAGAAAAATTAACATCAATTACATATCGGACCAAATTTTCAACTAAGTTGATATATATGTGACTCCCTAAGTTGAACTAATTAAATTAATAATTAATAAGTTAATTAAAGATATGTGAGTGGAGGAAAGGTACTAACATGTCATGTCTTGTGTGGTGTACAGATAATGGGCAGCTACAAAGGGAGGCTTGGTCCTACCACTCCTTACTAAACATATTCTTCTATTATACTTGTTTAATTTCTTCTAATCCAAAAATCATGTGGTTAATTAGTTTGTACTGTTAGGGTTTCACTTTATGATTATGGCCATCATAATTAAACTTGAAAGAATATGGGAGAACTAACCCTTTTTCTTAACTAACAAGTTAGTTTTTAATTAGGGTTGAATTTGAACTACTTGAAAAATATAAACATCATCGTAGAAAAATTCACAAAATACATGAATTCAATATACGATAACACAGAACAGTTATGTATAGTATAAAAATAGTGTACATCGACACCGAACTTAAAATAGGAAGAGATCAAGAAATATATGAAGGTGTACAGTGGTACACGTAAATTAATTCTTAAAATTAATAGTTATTTTATTAGTGGATAAATCATGATTTTTTTTTTAAAAAAGAATAAAATTTTCAGCTCATTATGTACAAACACGTTATACTATTTTGTATATCATGTGGATGGGTACGGTTTGAATTCAGGTGATAAGCATCAACATGCATTTGAGCCTTGGCTATATGTATATATAGGAAATATAATTGTGATGGTAAAACAAATGACAAGAAAAGAAAAAGAGAATATAATGAATTTTGACTTTAGCAGCTTTGTTGCATGTATTGAGGGAGAAAAGGAATAATGCATGGAAACTAACTAGCTAGGCAAACGTCTTGGGTTGTCTTCTATAAATGATGATGACGAGGAAGCCATTCAAACCCTTTGCAAAAAAAATGTATTACCATAAAGAAAGCAAGGATCTCAAGTTAACTAGTGCTTATAAATTTTGATGTGTGATGTGTCATGTAATCACTAGTCACTTCATCAAAAAGTAGTAGTGATATTTCCTTTACATTGTAGAGTTTGAATAATAATTAGTATCCTTATTATTTCATGATAATAATGCTCCATTTTTGTGAATTTTGATGAGCTATTAATAACTAATTTGTATGGAAAAAAAAAAAAGAAGAGAGC